>APFE031106550.1:0-11041 GCA_000404065.3 Pinus taeda | reverse complement strand
TGTAGCAATGATCTAATTTCTTAAATATAATTTTGATTAAAAGAAATTGCTTTGCCTTCGAGATGTTCCTTTCATTACGTATCATTCTTTGCTTCGAGTTTGAGAAATTTGTAATTGCATGAGAAAACAAGCTCAGGTTCACAGATTTTAAAATATATATATATATGATATAGTGATATTCAATAAGCAATATATTCACATAACTCTTCGAACTGGGATCTTGAGACCCTATGTAAATTTTAAAAAACGTGAGATAATGAAGGTCGCCATCCATTTAAGATTTCAATTTCATTAAATTTATCATTTTAAAATCAAGCAACAAAACAATTGTAAATAGCTTTCCACACTTGATGGTTGTAGCTTTCCACAGCTGGGCACTATGCTTGACACATCATTCGCAGCAGAGAAACTCATAAAATGAATTGTATCTTAGTTTTATTTAATCACAGAATTAATATTTTTTTGTATTTTTAAAATTAATTGTAAATATTTTGAGTGGGTCTAATGATTGAGAGCATGTATTTCCTCTTAAAAGTTTACAGCTTTAAAACAGAGGGGTAGAGTGTGTACGTCTTCATAGACTTAGTAGTCAAATCCTTGCACGAAGGTCGGTCCTTTGTCCCACAAACAAGGGGGTCTCATACACCAATTTGGTGTTTGGCTTCACTATGACCTTAAAATTGGATAATAATAAGGAGTAGTCTACCGAGGCTGTAGAATGGCCCGGTTTCCGTCGTCGGCCGGAAAATCGTCCGGCAACAGCTACCGGAAAATCTCTCCACCTCCGCCACCCTACCAACCCCGCCACCCTCCCAACCCCGCCGATCCGCCACTCTTCTGACATCTTCCCGATTTTCACAACTGACAGAAAAATCAGGCGCGCTGACATCCTAGATTTTTCGGATCCCGATCGTTGAGTTGGGATCGACTACACCCAAAACCGCAGAACTTTCACTCGACCCTGCTCGGACCCGCGACCCTGCTCGGACAGCCTGAATCTGTTTCTGAACAGCTTTGGACATCTGAACCTGCATTGCACGGACTCGAGCTTGCACGCATTCTACAGCCTCGGTATGTTCAAACCCTGAGCTTCACCATTTCAAATCAAAAGCACATGAACTAGAAACATTTCGTGAGTACTGTAAAATTCAATCGCAAACGTGAGTACCAGAAAACCCCTGAAGGCAGCCTGGATTACAATTGCGGCATGCTCTTCATTGGAAACTTCTTCCTGTAATTTTGTGACTAAAAACAGAGGCTATTGATCGCTAGGCTGCCGACAACCTGGCCATAGGTTCGAAACGCCCAACCAATCGGATTTCTTCAGCCCACGCGGAGAATAACGCTCTGATTTAATCTCCTTAGTCTGCAACACAGGCCGATCCCCGCTAGTGCAATTTCAGAATTGCAGGTATCTTTGCCTCATGGAAAAAGGATGAGGCACTTGAGACCTCCAAATGGTGAACTCAACGACATCCAAACCAAAAATATCGTATTACAAGCTTCCACGCTCATAATTCATTCAGGGCAATTTGCTCCTTAAGTACCGCAATGGCCTTCCAGCCCAAGAAAACAACTTCGATTAGCAGATCCAATTTCGGTAACCATGTTGTAAGTCCATAGTATATCTGTCCATTTATAATCTCATGCCAACCTAACTTGGATTCCATGAGTGCGTTGTGCACAACAAGGTTGATCAGGTCCTGCAATCCCCAAACCCTTCGCCAGCGTTTTCCTACTCACGAAATTCTTGTTTTTCTGATAATTACTTTAAAAGATCCTGTAAAGCATTTTCTGTAATCGGCTTATGGGAGAAGCAACACATATCTCTTTCCAAACAATAGATCAATTGGCTTTACCACAGTAGTTTCAGACTGCAGGTCAGATTCAATTAGGGCGGATTCAAACACATCTTCATGAACACAAAGTTCTGTTTCCAACTTTTCTTTGGGATCTTGGTCATCTTCACTACCATCCTCAGGATTATAACAGGAAAGCCATGGGATGTTTCTTCCTTGGGTTTTAACAAAACTTATAACTCCATTTAGATTATTTGTACATCTATTTTCACTTTTTTACGACTTTCATGTTAAAGCTAATAGGATGGTAATTCATATTTTTCAAAATGTTTCAGCATGGATGGTAATCAATGGAGGCATTGAATAACATAGTTCCCTGTGAAAATTCAATCGCCAATTTGTCTGCTAATTCCCTGAATATGCATTCTAGCCTCTTATACTATGGATTATTTGGCCAAATCAATGAAGGCATGATTAGCATATCACCACTAGCTTGGATTAATCCTTTTGTTATATGACCAGTAGCTTGTAAAGCCGCTAGTCAATTAAATATAGACGCTGAAATAAAATTTCCACTACAGCAGAACGCCTTTATATATTTATGAATGGAGGGAAGGCGATAGCGAAGCATATAGGTTGAATGATGCAACTACAAGCTGTGGTGGTTAGAGTGCACAGTAATAAAAGGAAGTAAAATAGATGTGGCACAACAATGCAATGGAAGCATAAAAAATTGCGACCATCAGAATTCAAACTCTTGACCTTAAATTCCAAGAAACATTACAGGAGCATTGTCCTCATTACATGAACAGTTTAGAGATAGGATCTGAACTTCTACATTCAAAACAAATACTGCACACATGGGGTTGGTCTTTCTTATCCTAACGATACTATGTTCTTTGATGTCCTACTCCGAACTTGAAGATTGGGATCACAATTCCCTTGCCATTTTACATGGTCCCACAGCCTTTTATCACAGGACCCACGAGTCCATAGACTCTTCTCACGATCCCAGATCCATCAAACACTAGCCATGATATTAGGGAATGGTTTTGGATTATCTTTACTCATTCTAGAATCCAAACCATCTTCCTGTCAGTCCTATGATCCTTTGCCCTCGCCTTCTGTCCCTGCTAAAATCAATTCAAAATTCTTTTATACCTTCAGGTACTTGTCCCATGTTCAGTAATTCTTGGCTATCGTAGTTGACTGTGTCAACAATAGATTTAGGAAAGCGTATTTCCATCCACATTTCCTTTCCGTGTAATAAGAGGCAGCCGTAACTGGCCACTACTTTGCAAATGATTTGCTTCAAAATGAAGAGAGATCATGTCTTTCCTCCGAACTTTATTGCGACCTGTGGTAAATAGTTGAGATTGGATGAAGTCAAGATCTCCAGCAAGCCTCGATATTGAACACCTAATGGACAATGAGGACTTCAATATGTCAAGTACTCTCCTGGCTAAAACTGAACAAAACATGCTCAAATGGAACTATTTTTTGTTGATGTGGGATTTTTTGTGTTCTCTTTTCATTGTTTTTTTGCTGGGTTCTTGAAATCTATGATGGCCTGTAACCTGAGTATCTGGATCACACTGATTAGAACACCTGGTTTCCTGTTATCTTAAATTCAATGCCATGGCACTAATTTCTCTGTTTGCTTAGTCTTCAGTATTTCACGATGAAAAACATGCAGTAGGTTAGAGAAACCCAGCATCTTGTGTTTATGGTTAACTTTTATGTAGTATGCTTGCTTTATTTTCTATTCGAAACACAATTATGGAATTGAAACCTAGATCACAAGGATCAAGTTCTTCGAGGGTTCCCTTACCCTAATGGGTACATTGTCCTAGTAGTATTGAGCCCCTAACTGCCAAAAAAGAGCTATAACAGAAATTGAGTTCTCCTCAAGCTTGATGCCTCCTCTGCACCTACAAAGGTTTTTATAGTTGGAATACAAAGATAATATTCGTAAAATTACTTCACATACCCTTCGTTGCAAGAGTCCCCAATTGACTACACCAATAAACCCTTGGAATGAAAGAATTGCAAATTATGTAGTGAAAATAATGTTGAAGGTGACAGATACACAGTCCCGCAATGCATATGATTTACAGAACAAAGAAAGATAGCTAAAAACAGTACACATGACGGCATTCACTTCCAGCAGATTACTTCATTGGATTACAAAATTTAATAATAACTGAGTTGATAGATCAGAATGACTGCTAAAGTTTACTGTATTTTTCTTTGATAGAACTTATAGGGTATGAATGGACTATAAGTGGGGAGAAAATTATTTGTCAGGAATGATGTGAAACGTCACATTTGGGGATGGTGTTAGCAGGTTCCCCTTTCCCAGCCAAAAACCTACTTTAGCTTGGGTCAGGGTGACAAAGTGGTAATCTGCCAGCAAGTTGGTTCAGATTCCCCAGCCAAAAACCCAGCCAATAACTAACCTGCATAAATTTTAATTTTTAATATGCAGTTCTAACTTCTAAGTAATTAGTGGGATAATAACTACCTCTGTAATTAGTGGGATAATAACTACCTGTGTAAATTTGGGAAGCATCTGACTAGATTGAGGGTAGTCATTGAAGATGATACTCTGAAGATCTTAGATAGGAAGACTTCTGAAGATCTTGCAAAGGAGGAGCACCAAAACAATATAAAAGCTGCTTAAAGTCAGTGAAGCTGTCAGGGCTGGAGTAGTCCAGCTCAGATAAAGGATGGATTTGATCTAGAGAGAGCATTTTAATATGCAAAGTTCTGTTGCCTTGTGTCAAAATTCAACATGTTTGGGGAAGAATACCTAGATTATAAGATCATAATAGAGAATCACACTGTAATAGCAAGGAAATCTAAGGTAATTCATTGCATAGTTTTGGTCATATTCCAGTTTGCATGAACAGTAGTAGTGAAAATCTTATATTTAAATGCAGAAGTTGCACCTTATATGTGAATATTAGCATTTTACTTGGGGAATTTGGAAGAAGAATTCTAGGACGGTACTAGAGCTAGTTTACCAGAAATAAACAATTGGAATTACTCGATGCTAAAAATTTTAAGAGATATTTCTTTAACGAGTGTGAGAGATAGAGTAAATGACGCTTTCTTTCTTTCATGGTTAAAAGTGTCTTGCATAACAACTTATGAAGGAATGGAATCCAAGATTTAAACAATTTGAGAAAACTTTGGTGGTCTAAACTAGGATCAAATTAGCAAAAATAATAATTAAAATGGGAAAATATTCGAGCCTACATTGCCAGTTGCTCTAGAAATACCAGATGAACTCGATAGCAGGTCCAGGAGAGGATAATAAGCATGATTTGGAAGCTTAAAATTCTGAAAAAATATATGCTCCAGAGCAGGAATAGATTCAGTCAGATGCAAATTAGTCTTGGGGCAATAAATATGCTTCATTGAAAGCAGAGATATTTTGCACAACCTTATGGTGACATGGGATGTTGAATAAGTGAGATCCATGGGATGTTTCTTCCTTGGGTTTTAACAAAACTTACAACTCCATTGATAGATTATTTGTACAGCTATTTTTTTTTTTTTTTTCGACTTTCATGTTAAAGCTAATAGGATGGTCATTCATATTTATATATATGTTGAATAACTTGCTAAGATTGAAATTTTGGTTTTGATGTCCTTGCATATTGTTTGACCAGATTAGTTCAAAATGGGCAAGCGAAAGAAATGGCAATATATCATGGATCTTGAGGTGCAAGACCTCAAAGGCAAAATGACTTTCTCCAGTAAAGACTTGGTTTGGGCAGAAATAAATACAAAAAACAATGGTATTGATCGTGTTGTTGTAATCCCGTTACGACGAGTTGCTGAATTTATCAAAGGAGAGGAAGAAAATCCTATTGCTCCATGTAAATTCGTACGAAAAACAAAGGGTAAACCAAAAGAAAGATCTACTGCTGCATTGCAATATGATATGTGAGTATTTAAAATATATATTGTTTAGATATTTTGAAACCACGGTTATCTTTCTTTGTATGTACTAACAATTTAAATTTTTGGTTTAGATATCATTGTTCATTTGGCCCAGAGGACAAAAGAGGAAATATTTCAGCTAAACGAAGGACATCATTTGTGCAGAAGAGGGGTTGCCAATGCCACTTTATTGTGAAAGTTATGCATGAAATTCCTGATAGAGCAATATTGACTTTCAATATATATGAACATGAAGATGGGGAAGGTTGGGCTTGTCATGGTCAAGGTGACACTTCAGGTGAGACCAGGGCCTTGCTTAGGCCAAAGCTTTCGAGGGACATTGTTGGATATGTAGAGAGTTGTTTCTTTTCGGGAGTGCCTATTGATGTAGTGTATAGAACACACATTAAGAGACATGTTGACATCGATGTGGCAGCTCGAGATAGAGATTTCTTCTTATGCAGGAAAGATATTGTAAACATTTATAATAGGTTGGCGAAGGGAAATTACCAACTTCACAAAAAGGATGAAATGAGTGTAAACCTTTGGTATCAAAAGCATCGAGAAGATTTTTTCTTTTACCAAAAGCCCAATGGTGTGGAGGTCCCTTTTATAATAGGGATTCAAACAAAGTGGATGTTGGAGACAATGGTCAAGCTATCGCACAATAGCTTAATAGCCATGGATTCAACATTTAACACAAACAAATATGGGGTAAGTCATATGCCAATGATTTATTGAATATATTTATTTAAGTTGTATCCATTGTAAATGATTAATAACTTGTATTTGAATTTATGTAATGTTGAAAATGACAGTATCAATTGTATACAATCGTGGCATTTGATGAACAACAAAGCGGGGTGCCTGTTGCATGGGTCGTGGCATCACAAAACACATCAGATGATATTGCAATATGGCTGGAGCAGCTCATGCGCAAGTGTTTCCAAACCCGTCCTGATTGGAAAGTCAATGCTTTCATGGTTGATGATGCACTGGCTGAAATCAGTGCCTTGAGGTAACTTAACATTGTCATGATATAACCAAACTTGCATTTTTTTTTTAAAATACCACACTAAAATGCATTGAATATGGCAAGAGGATCACAGGTTATGATGTGATCTTATGCGTTTGGCATGTACGGAGGGGTTGGTTGAAAAATGTCAATCGGTTGGCCACTAGTTCCATAAAAGCCAAAGAGATGTTCAGTGAGTTAGGTTTCATCATGAAACACACTCTCAATTATGAAGTGGAAGATGCAATCAATCAATTTTTTATCAAGTTTGGAGATGAAGAGAAGTTCTTAGACTATTTCAACAAGAATTGGGTCACTGGAGATAAGATTCGTAAGTAAACATTTTTTCATACTATATGCATTTTTTCCTTTTATAAAGGTGATATAGTGAGACTGACATCGTTCTATTTGCAATTAGGTATGTGGGTGAAAGGTTGTCGGGAGTTTCCTCATGCAAATCAGGAGACCAATAATGCTGTTGAGTCATACCATTGTTACCTAAAAACAACATTTCTATCTGACAGAAGGAAAAAATGTGCCCAGAGGATGGATTGGTTATTGCATATGCTACTAACAACAATTGAACCTTGTTATCGGTTCAAGGAAATCTTAAAAGAAGAAGGATTTCTAAACAACTACAAGAGAGAAAAACAACTAGAATCATCAGTGGAACGAGCAAGAAAAATTATGGATACTGATTGTTGTCCTCATGAGAACATAACCCGTGCTTATTGGGTGAGAAGTCAGACAGATTGAGATAAAAAATACCTTGTCACCAGGTATCGTAAGGATTTTATAACGTGTGAATGTCCATGGTCTATCCGTGGAAACATTTGCAAGCATGCCATAAAAGTTAATTGGTTGTATTTCCAATCGGATAATTCAAATCCATTGATTCATCAGCATGCAGAGGATAACATATGCAATGACCCACCTGAGATCAATATAGAGCCTCAAAACCATGATGAAGATGTCGATGCTACTCTTATGGCCACAAATGTTGTTCATGAAGATGCCGAGGCACTTCATTTGGCAAGGGAGGAGTTGTTTAGCTATACACATCTCATTTTAGATAATCCTCCTACTACTTTGGCGAGGACAATCCAGTTGACTGATATGCTTAAAAAAATGTTAGATGAATTCAATAATTTGCACGTTACTGATTTTGACTTCACACCTGGATTGGAATCTCTTGATCCATCTTTGAAGAGGAAGAAGAGTTTCCTTAGCCCCACAAAGCAAAGAAGAAGCAGCAGAAAAAACAATGGTTTGGAAATTGATTTAAATGTTGATCCATCAGAATATGAACCATTTCAGTTTCGATACCTCAATAAGCGAGGACGTCATCGATCAAATAATGCCGTCTCTATGGTTCCAGATTAGTTTCATGTGTTGAATATAGTCATGATTTTATATTTAACTATTTAATCATCACTATTCTTTAACCTGTGGTATGTTTATTTTTATAGCAATGCAACAATCCCCAACCATGGCAATAACCCAAGACCAAAGGGAGATGCAAGACCATCCAACCTTACTTGCCATGCCAGGTACATTTGACACTCTTTCATTGTGTGTGTACATATACCTTGATGCTCTAGAAAATTTCTTTGCGATAACGTTTGACATTTTTCTAGGTAACTATAAAATAAGTGGAGAAGCATCATCTTCTACCATGACTGATCATCTACAGAAGGACTTCAACTCTAGTGGGAATCAATGAGGTATGCACAAAGAATAGATAAGCTAGGTTATTATGGCGTCATCAGGTGGCCCTTTATCATATGATAAGTATATTTATGTTTTCCCATTGTTATGTTGTTGTAAAAATACCTTTTTCATAATCTGTTCATGGACACAAATCAAACCCCTTATTTGGAATTTTGAGGCCTGATTTGGTATTTTTGAAGAAGATTACAAACTTGCCCATGCCCAGGTCTGATACCACTTGAAAGCTTGGTATTGCATATTCAAGTGTCAATGTTTGATACATTGGATGCTTGTGTGAATTTATTATCTTTCCATCATGGATCTGCATATCATGTCTTTGTTTAGATGGACATAATGAATCACTTCAAGAGGCTATAGTTTCTTTTTTCTCCTTGTAAACAAATAAGCCCTTACATCCATACCAACCAATACATTATGCATCCTGCCATACTCTATAACCTTCAATGCTTACATAAATACAAGTTTGTAGTTTTATAAAGTACACAAATAAAAAATATGTCCATACCAACCAACACATTTGTCTCCTTTACATAAGAAATCATGGTGCTGTCCATGCTTTTGATGCCTTCCTTATGTCATTTGTGTTGTACATGATCCCTCCTCTTGTCAATTAATGACCTGAACCACTAACTTGACACTGCTTCATTGTGCACTATGACATTTTTATCTAACTTCTTCGGAAAATGAGGAACTGATGTGAGTCTCCACGTTTGTGGAGCCCAATATTAGTATCTTCTGGGAAGGGCTTTAATTATCATTGACTGCTGGGGTGGACTTTTGTTTTTTGGTTTCTCTAGTTTCTATCTGTGCAAGCAGTACTATTTCTGAGTTTATAAACTGAAAGACCGTTTTAAGTGTGGTAGCTTTGATTTCTCTTCTTTTACACTTTTCATTTAATTCACAATAACAAAATTAGCAGGAGAATCTGGTACACAAATCACTTTTATGCATTTAATTCATTTAAAGCATGCTCTATCCAATGTCGAATAGGGTTGATATAATCAGCACCTCCAATATATGAATTACCTTACTCATTACCATGTATTACTTGATGAGAATAGTTTTACTATGGATGATCTTCAGATTTTGGTCCATGCATTATATTATGTGTAATAAACAATGCTTGATGGTTTTATTTTGATGTTACAACCCAATTCTATTGAGGTTTTGACTCTAACTATGTATTTGTTTGGTTGCAGGTATCAAAGGAGTACAACGGCAATATCTTCAGGTAGGGTGTTAATCTTTAAAGGACTGTAATTTGTTTCTCCTTTACAATGGAAATGCCAGTAGTTAAATTTATATCTGGTTTGATTATTATGTGTTTGATGATGTGCAGTTGCCCCAATAAATTATGCACATTTAGCTGCAACCCACATGAGCTTAATGAAACAACTTCCCGATCAGGAAGAGCTGAAGGGTCAACTGCATCTGGAGGAGCACATGTCCCTGAGCTCCCTGCTCTGCACAAAAAATTTTGCCACACAATGTTCTTCTGCTGAATCTTACAGAATTTTTTCTTCCCTCCATTCATGCATTTAATTCATTTAAACAACAATACTCTGATGAAATTGTCAGCAGAACTAAAATTATAATTGCATCTATGTATGCTTTTATAATCCAGTCTCTCCAATCGTCCCAAAACATTGGGATGTGAAATCTGATTTCTCCGCTTGCACATCACTAATGATACATGAACAATAAATTTTGATGTATGTAAGGTGAATCTTACTGGATTGATCAATTGTTGTGTGACAATTCTTGGATGATGATTTGTTATTTTTGAACAAGTGCCATAAATAATGCAAGAAAAATGTGCATGTCCACATGTTTGTCTTTAAATTACTTTCAACAATGTTCATAATTGAAATGTGATGGTGATAATAAAATTGTTGTTGTTGTTTATGTTCATCAAATACGTTGTCTCTTCCTCTCAGCACGAGGAATGCCTAAGGTTGTGTCGGCAGTTCGGACATCTTCCAATACTTAATTTCCTTTCTTTGCTGTGAGAGATTATTTATAGAAGAGTTTACTAATCTGTGGTATACAATAAAGAGATCAGACCAAACTTAATGTTGAATACCTGACCTTGATAGATAAATAAGGCCGAGAAAAACACTGAAAGGGGTTCTTTTAAGACGAAATCCAAAGTACGACAGTGAATCAAAACCCTCTTTACTCCACTGCAGATTACAGAGATATGCAAAACCCTCTTTACTGCACTGCAGATTACAGAGATATACTCCCTTAAAAGCACAAGAACCCTCCCTCAGATTACAGAGGCATACTCCCTCAAAAGCACAAGAACCCTCCCTCTTTACTGTACTGCACATTACAGGGTTATACTCCCTCAAAACTATAATAACCCTCCCTCTATAGTGTAGTGCAGATTAAAGAGGTATATTTCTTTAAAAAACATTAAAAAAAAATGTGTTTGCAAAACCCTTTGATAAAATACTCGAAATGAATTTAAAAACTGTTACCATTTGGAATGGAAGTTAAATAAGAAATCTGTTTTGTGAAAGTTGCCTGTAATAAAAGCAGG
>APFE031106547.1:105672-117998 GCA_000404065.3 Pinus taeda | reverse complement strand
CTTGGGATGCGTACACGCAGGCAAGGTAGAGAGAACCTGTGTACCCAGAGATAAACATGTTTTTTAATGACTTTCTCTCTTTCTTGAAGTTTGACATGGAGAGCAGAGGTATAAGGCTTGATGAGGATAGTATGACTGTTGATGGAGCCATACTAACTGCAGATAGTCATGGTGACAAATTTTAGCGTAACACAACCCCTGAGACAAACTGACATTTTTCTGCATTAAAGCCTCAATTTCTCCCTTGACATGGCAATTCATGTGACTGGGACCTCCAGTCGTTCCCAAAACAAGGCATCCTTGAGAATAGGGACTTTTCCAAGTAGTTCTGTGCCAGCGACTCTAGATTCAATGCCACTTTTTCAGGGCTAGGACTTAGGCCATGTTCTATAACTCTAGGAAACTTTCAGAAATGAAAAGTAACATCAAAAAAATGATACAAATGTAATTACTTCAAAAAGGACTTGACTATACCCCTACTAGCCATGACAGGCATTTTGTCAAACATGTCACAAATATGCATCCTACAGGTTTAAACAACAAATATGAGCATAGGGGTCTCCCACTTATATAAAAATCACTAAGAAGCATTTTTTCCTCATCACCATAACTTCATTACCATATATTAAGCCATATATTCATTGTACATTCAGTGATTAACCAAAACATGATGAGAAGCATACATGATCACTGTTGTAAAACTCACTCATAACCAACAAAAATATCAAGGATATAACAACCATATAAGCCACATATAAACAAGTATATTTACCCATAAAATACCTAGGAGAAAGAGAGCTCTTATTGATGATTGCATAGGCTGGCCTGGTATGGGACTTCCATGAACCACCCGACCATAGGCTAGGCTGAACCAAATATTTCTTTCAATCAGTCACCCCTATGCCAAATTCCAAGCATGAATGTGGGATCTCATAAAAAAAATCATCAAAACCACCCAAGGCTTCCAGAGGCAAAACCACCTCAACCCTCAACCAGTGATTCCACCTCACAGTTGAACATCACTAACCATCACCAGATTGGTCTCTACCCAAGCTTTCCAAGGCTTCCAGGACTAATAACTCAACCCACCAAGGGCTTCCAGAGCATTTGTCCAAACAAGGCTTCCATGACTAGTAACTCAACCCAAGTTGTTACATGCTTTCCAGAGTGTTTGTCCAACAAATTCTCCCAGGAACTAATAACTCAACCCAAAGTGAAAGGCACTAGAAAACCAATTAGAAAATAAAAGTAAAACCCACAACACCATGGATATCCAGGAAATGGAAAGGCTAGGAAAAACCACTGCCAATCCAAGAAATCCTCCATTCCAATGATATATCATAACCAAATAACCACATGCACATGTTTTTTACACATCAATTTGTCACCATGACGCTTGATTAGTTTATGGATATTATTACCATCCATGAACATGTTGAAACAAGCTCCCTTAGAAGTCAAGCAACTCAAAATATGTTAAATTACATGAGAAATTAGGGTCAAGTATATCTCACACCTTGTTAAGTTCCACCTGCCCCGATTTCTCTAGAGTTTCCTGTGCATGCACTGAAATTGACTCTAAGAACAATGCAGAGTTGCGCTCTGTCTGTAACTATAAACCCATGCATGTGAATTCTAGGAAGTAAAAATAAAAAGTACATTCTAAAAACATAGTTGGTCGAATATTTCCCAACTGAAAGATTCCAGGTGATGATTGTTCAAACTATAACCCTCACAAGGTGCATCTCCATCCCTTGTCTCATGGTACCCTAATTCTTCATTAAAGGAGGTTCATCCTCTTCTCAGGGATCTGAAATTTCCCCCTCTTTGATCTATAAAAGTACTAGAGGATTGAGGGATAAAGGAGTTAGAATTTAGAGAATACAAACTTATGATGTTAGTTTGAGATTGGAGAGCTTGTTATCTAAGGAGGAGATTGAAGCTATTTGGGAGGGACCTCAAGACATCAAGGCGAAGGTTGTAAGGCTCCTCTTATCTTCTGATTAATATAAATGAGCACTTTCTCCCATTGATTTTGACTTTTGTGAATGATGAATAGTTTGCAAGTGTTTATTATGTTCATTAAGGCAAGTTCAATCCCTAAATTCCTTGATCATTAGGCTAAGTTGTTTGAATTAGTATATCACATGTGCTTTTGATCCTTTTTATGGTTTATGTATGCATGTTCTACCAAGCATTGAGGAATTGCATCAAGTCACAACCAAGGATCTTCATCAGGCATTTTGTGAAACTAGAAAGAGGTCTATCCATTAGTTAGACTGCTTGTAATTCAAATAAGTTCAACTTAGGGAAAGAGTCATTTCGTTTGTCGTGATTGCTTCTAGTTTCCATTTACGATCTAGGGATGCCTCTCTTGTCTGTAAGAGGGATTTTCCGGTGTAACAAATTAGAGACCATACTAGGGAATGTCTCTGTTCTCGTCTTTTTCCTTAGCCTCGCTTTCTGATTTTTCTGATTTATCCAGAGCTAATTCTTCATAAATTGATGTCCTTTTAGATCTGATTGGTTGATGTTCAAATTTTTTATTTTTTCTTTAAGTTTTCCCCCCTGCGTTGTTTCTGTTTGTACACAGAGCACAGTTTTGTAGCCTTTTTGTGGTAGCAACAAAACACATGCGCTCTGTTGCCTATTGGAGACCCGCGCAGGCCTTGAAAGTTTTTGAAAATTTCATTATAGATTCAACCCAGACTTGGATTTGTCTTTTTGAAAGCGTCATTCTATTTGTTTGGACTATGTGTTGCATTTTCTAAACTCAATTGATTGCTTGGTTGATGATTTTTTGAAAATTAGGTCTTTTTGGAAGAATGCCTTAGGGTTTTGACTGGTTGATTTGTTGATTGATCAAAACAAGTTTGAATGTCTTTTTGTGAGTGATCTTATTTTTTTCTATCAAATACACTAGTCAAGATTTGAAAATTGTTTATTTGTAATCAAAATCACTTTGAATTACAAATTAGGGTTTTTGAAGACCTTGTGCTGTTGTGAAATAATGATGGTTATTTTTGCTTCATAAAAGAAGTTGTTGCTTTCATCTTGGAAAAAATTTCGCGATTGCGCTGTTATTGTCATCAAATCAAAGCATTCATAGGAGAATATGTCGTTTCTCCATATTCTTGATTGATTTCTATGTGCTTGAAAGTTTCAAGTGATTAGAAGAAAAGAGTCTTTTAATTTATTTTGATAATTAGGGAGATCTGTAAATTAGTTTGTTGGCTGCACTTTTCATTACAAAATAGTGAAATTGGTTGTTTTGAGAAAAGTGGAAAAGTTGTGAGTTGTTGCATTTTATTTCTCAAAAATAAAAGAAAACTCTTTCTTTTCTCTAAATAGAATTTCATCGAAAATTGAAAGTTTTTTTTTGCATTTTAGAGTGCATCAAGATTTCGAGTCGTGTCACAACATCATAAGTTTCACCTGCATCACCCATTGAGTAAAAGGACAGCTTAATAATACGACGCTAATTAAAATTCACTTATAATTTTATATTTTTTAGGGCTCTTTTCACCTACAGTAGCTTAAGTGTAGGGCTTTGGATTAGGGAAGCAAGTAAACTTTCCAAAGCTACAAATAGACAATAGAATTTTGAGTTGGGGAGAGAAAATCTAAGTATTTCCATTTTTCTCTGGGAATCTCTTTTTAGACATGAGTTAAGCACGAGGTCGTTTGGAAAATAGTGAAGTGATCTGACCCATTTCATTGGCCTAGATACAGTGATTTACATGTATTACAATGGTACCGAAAGGTACTTGGGGTCACTTGAACGTAAACCTCCAATTGATCATGTGGAGGAGCCTTCGAGGGGATTGAGCTTGTTACTCTTCCCTTGCGTGTACGTCCGAACTACGACCGTCCCCCCAGGTAAAATTATTCTATTTGTTGAACATAGTGACTATAATCCTAGGGCTCTACCCAAGGTGATGGTAGAGGGAAGTTCATGCTCTCCCTGGACCAGACATTGGCTAGACTCACTTGGACCTAGAGGTTAATATTTGCTTGGGGTGGTTTATAGCAGAGTTACTTGCACCAGACCATTTCATTAAGCAAGTTGTTAGGGTAACTAGTCCAAATACTCATTTTCTATAAAAATGTTCACCTTGATATCTTCGATGTTGGATTTCGTCACCAACTAGTATATATTGATCTTTGTGAAGAGTAAGTTTGTGTGGTTCGAACTCCTAGATTTTTTAGCGAGTGTTACTTTCTGTGTTAATTTTTTTACTTTTTAGAGATTTTAGGTGTAATTTAGATATTGTGTGATTAATAATTTAAAAAAAAATCATTGTGGAGCAACTTACTAAGACAATCACGAAGGATGCTCGGGGATCCCCCTGAGTATACACCAAGTCAGTTAGAAAAGATTAAAGCAGAAAAATATAAATCATCTGCAACTGGAACTGCAACAGAAACTGAAACTTCTACCACTATAGATTCTGATGTAAGAGGTATTGAATTTAATCAACCTATAACATCTGCTTTTTCAGGCATTGAAGTAACAACAACTAAATTTGATCAAACTCAGAATTTAACATCACATTCAGCAGCAATTGATTTACAAATTACTGAAATCGTTCAAACTGAATTGGATACTAGAGAATCTTCTAATAGAAACCCCATTTCCGAACTAGATATTGACAAACTTGAGTCTGATATTTGTAAGACCGAAATTCATACATCTACTACAACACATATTCTGGATCTTCCACTTTCATTGCGTGTGAAACTTATCCTTATTGATAGTCTTCCTCCTAGTTTTATTGCCATTGAAGAACTTGTTTCGGATGAAGAGGAAGAACCTATAGTTTCTACCAGTGAACTTGTAGATATCTCAGAACTTTTGTTTCGATCTCTTCACCCTGATCCTTGGTATTTTACACCCTTCAACTTTTTAGGACAAGGGATTATGTGTTACACAACTTCTTATTCTACAATACTTGATTTTTACTGGTCCATAATGATTCCTAGAAGTGTCGTGTCAGATACATCCATGTATTCCACTTCTCCGGAGTCCACATTGTATGGTGATTTTTTACCACTTGGATATCACTCTCTCATAGGAGCTTATTCAGGAGCTTCTTCCTCGAACTCATCTTCAAACATTTCAACTGGTGTTATTAACCCTACCAATGAAGGTTTGTCATCTGAACAATCCATTAATATGATTTCTGGTAATGTTGGTAATCCACGAGCTAACCCAACAGGTGGTTATTATCTTCCTGAGGGGCAACCATCGTATCCTCCACCTGGAGGATAGCCTTTTGGTGGACCTTACCCTGCAGCTGGAGGGAAACCCCCCCCCCGAAAACTACTTTAACTATGCTCAAATGCCTCAAACTGGTTTTTTTCAGCCTGTTATGCCTCAACCCGCCTTTGGGATGCCTTACCCTGCATTGAATACAACCTGGCCAACCTCTTGAACAGGGTATGCAACAACTTCCTTTTGAAGATATGTCTTCTTAAGTCCAACCAACCATCTAGGCTACCTCATCGACACCTACCCAGTAATCTCTGCAGCAATCCACCCAAAGTACCCATCAAACCGTAGGGTAGTCTACCATGGCAACATTTGTTCAAAGCCCAAGTTCAAGTTCACCTAGAACTCCCATTCCAGGAGTATCACAAATAATTGTCCCACTTACATCACAGGTTACTATGCAATCTTTAGTTTAGTCTTTACCTCAGGCATCTGGTGTTCAATCTATTCATATGATTCCATCAGCACCTCAAATACTTGTTGTTCAGCCTAGTGTTCCATATGTGCAAGTACCTTTTCAAGGGCTATCTTTCCAAGGTTTACCCCATAGTTAGTTTGTTCAAGCTACACCTTTTCAAACTCAATTTCTCCAAGCTCAACCTTTGCAAAGTCAACCCTTTCAAGGATAGTTTGTTCAAGGTCAAATGGGTCAGAATCTCCCCTTTCAGAATCAAACATACCCAGGTCATACGTTTCAACAACCTATTTAACCACAATACGGTATGGCTCACCCTGGATACCCAGAAGATATGCAAATTCCAACTGCTCAGGCCATCCCAGGATATCCTGAATATCCTCCTCCCAATACGAGACTCGACCCTCAGGGTTATCAATATCCATCACAGGACCCTAATCACTAGTTTCCTTTCATTGCAACTTTGGATTTGCCTGGCCTTTCTTGGTTAAGTAATGATCCACTTATTTATTTACCCTATTGGCCAAATATTCCTACTAACTTTCCCAGTTATATTCCTAAGTTTGAAGGTAATTTAGGTGAAGATCCATCCAACCATGTCATGACCTACCATATTTGGTGTGTGTCCAATGCATTAAATGATGATTCTATTAGATTATGACTTTTTCAATGAACCCTAATCGGTTTGGTAGCCATATGGTATGTAGAATTATCGAACGCTTCCTTCAACATGTTTAATTCCCTTGCTACAACCTTTATGACCCATTTTCAGTTACCCATTCGGTATGACAATGGAAATGAAATTTTGACTTCTTTAAAGTAGTCAATGTCAACCCATATCTCAAATCACATTCACGAATGGAGACGAAAATGTCACCTAGTTAAAGTTTACATTCCATACCAGATTCTGGCCAAATGATCCATAAATTCACTTTTACCAGTTATCACTGAATATGTGGCCAGAGGGGTTGTTGTAACTAAAGAGCAGGTAATTTCCCATGCTCAATATCTCGATCTTGTTTATACTCACTTTGGTACTTTGTATGAAAAGATCCCAGATTTACCCCGATATACTCCAAATAATCCACCTCTTCTAGGATCACATGCCGCAAATGGCATGATTGTTTTTGTGAGCCATAAGTCTAAGAACAAAACGAAAAATTCTAAGAATGTTCATTTTTCAGCTCTATCTGATTCACTTGACGAAGATCATTCTCCCGAAATTACTTCCTAATTCAATGTCTTAGATTCATCTACCAACAAGGGTAAGTCATCTAGAAATAAGAAAAAGGGAAAAAGCAAAACTAAACAAGACAAACGCTCTAAGGATAAATCAACCAAGAACGGACCGTCTAACGAAAAGAGGAAACCTCAATATCCTTGCTTGATTTGTGAGGAAGATCATTACACTAAGGAGTGCCCTCATTGGGCCGAAGTTTCCAAATTCATCAAAATTTCACCCACACCCATTGTTTTGAAAGATCCTTTTACTCAAGATAGTAAAATGGTCTCTCACGACCAATCCTCCTCATCCCCATCGGAAGATATCATGATGATCTCCTCCAGAGTTATGGTAGCAATGAGATCCAAAGATTACGCATCAAAGAGTCCTGTTGAAAATGGAGATGACTTCATTTCATCTAGTCAAACTTCCGCATCTACTCCTCGTTCTTCAGAACCATTACATATTGAAAAACCAAATCCTGATATGGTAACTCATCCGCCTCCTAAGGGTATGGTTCATAACTCAGCCTTTAATCCTCATGCGAGGGCTGCCCAAAATTATAACATCGTCGAAGATCTGGCTATGTCACCTTCGACCATGTCTGCCCTTGAAGTGCTGCAAACTTGTCCAACACAAAGGAAATTATTATTATCATCCATAGGAGCTATAGATCCTCAAGACTCCCATTTTATTGTTTTCGATCTTGAGAATCATGTCCCATGTCTCACACACCAACTGGCTTTTCAGATACCAATTCATGTCAAAAATCAACGAGTTTTTTGAACAATGACTGATGAAGGAAGGTCAACATGTATTATGTTCATTTCCTGTTGGAAATCTTTAGGTTCTCCAACAATCAATCAATCTCCCACAACTTTTAAAGCCTTCGATGGAAGAGGTTTTCTTCCATATGGACTTTTAAATGATTTTCCAATCGATTTAGAGGGAAAAACAATTGCAATAGATGTTTAGGTTGTTGATGCTCAACTTGGTTACAACCTTTTGCTCGGTCAGAGCTGGACTTATGCCATGGCAGTAGTAGTCTTGTCATATTTTAGGATGATTATGTTTCTTCACAAAGGAAGAATTGTGAAAGTAGATCAATTGTCCTACTATACGTCTAACCCTAATTCTACCAACAGTATCCCATTTGTTGGAAAATTGACCGCTCCATATGAAGAAGTTAGTGTTGGCCTACTCAAAGACTCATCTTTGACGGGAAATTTCGTGTTCCCTCTGCCCATTCTTATTTAGAATGAAGCACAAATCAACATTATTACATCAAGTACTTTCGAAATGGTAGATCCGTGGAAAGTACCGTCAAAACCAGAAATTATTTTATATGGAAATGAAATGCCTCGTAGTCCTTTTGAGTTAGCCTATGAGGCCATTCGGTCTTTTTCCAACCCGTCAAAATCTCATGATGATCAAATGAATATGATCATTAATGAATATTCACATTTTTCACATTTGGAACCAATCTTTATGCCTGATCCTTTTAACAAAGATTTTTTAACTGATGAAGGGATTATGGAAGTTATGACCTTGGATGAAATGCCATGGGACAATGCTCATCATCATTCAACTTTCTTACCTTCCTTTGATAAAATTGAGAATAACGTTTCATCATTATTTTCATCTGAGACCCTTAGCGATCCTCAAAATCTAATATCTACCCTTTATTCCAGTTCTAAACAGAATTTAGGGAACATATTGGTAATAGTACCTATTGATATCTCAGTGAAACCCAGAATAATTGAAAATATTCATATAGGATCCTCTTGTTTGTTACAAGAGATTTCAACTTACAAAGCCCTATTTCAGGAATTTCGTGACTTTTTTGCCTAGTACTACGAAGAGATGTCAAGAATCGACCCTAGAATTGTTGTACATAGAATAAAAAATTATCCGGATGCTAAGCTAGTTAGACAACGATTTCGTCCTATACATTCGCGAAAATTTGTTTCTATCAAAACTGAGGTTGAGAAATTGCTAAAATCAGGTTTTATTTACCCTATTCCTTTAACCGATTGGGTATCAAATATCCCATTAGTAAAAAGCAACTATTTGAGCGTGTGTTGATTACCAAGATATCAATAAAGATTGTTCCAAGGACAATTATCCAACTCTGAATATCAACCAAATTGTCGACGATTGTGCTGGAAATGAAATTTTTTCCTTTATGGATGGATTTTTTGGCTACAATCAGATAAACATACTCCCTACCAATCAATATAAATCCGCATTTATATTCCCATGGGGAAATTTTTCTTGTCGCAAACTCCCATTTGGCCTAAAAAATGTTGGCGCAAATTTTCAACGAGAAATTTCTTACGCATTCCATGATATCAAGCATATTGTTCTGCCTTATTTAGATGACCTCCCATCTCATTTTATGAAATGGCAGGATCACCTAATGCACTTAAAAGCGATTTTCATTAGGTGTAAGCATTATAATATTCACTTGAATCCACATAAATGTGTTTTTTGTGTGCAATCCAATCGCCTTATAGGTTTCATCATTTCAAAGGAAGGCATTCATGTTGATCCTCTCAAGGTAGAGGAAATTTTGAATTTGCCTACTCCTTCTAGCCTAACTCAACTCCAAAGTTTGCAAGGGAAGGCAAACTTTTTGCATAGATTCATCCACAATTATGTCAAACTAACACATGTTTTTACTCAACTGTTGAAAAAGGGTATTCCATTTTTCTAGGATGAGCTTGATGATAAAGCTTTTGATGCATTAAAAGCATGCACTGACTAATGTTCCTTTACTGCATCCACTCGATTATCATCGAGACTATTTTTTGTACTTAGTTGCATCCGATGCCACCATTGGCATGGTGTTAGTCCAAGAGGATGATTCTAGCAGCGAACATGTAATCACCATTTGAGTAGGAGTCTCACTAAAACTGAGATTAAATACACACATGTGGAGAAGCTAGCCTTGGCATTTGTGCAATCTGTTCAATGATTTCATCACTATATACTTCTGCTAAAAACGACTGTCATTTTAGATTAAAACCCTATGATGTATATTCTCACGAAGCAACTGCGAGGGAGAAAATACTCGAAGTGCATAGTCATTTTACAAGAGTTTGATTTGGAATTTGAAAAATCCAAATCAAACAAATCCTTGGTTTTTTTCTGAACTATTGTGTGACTTCCCCCATATTGATATAGAAAATGTAGCCTAAGATCCTTTTGCTGACAGATCTCTCTTTCTTATTAGTGTGTTAGATATGTGGTATGGAGACATCAATGTATATCTCCAAAAACAAACTTTTAGGCCTAAGTTATCAAAAACTGATCGTCGGCAGATTTGATACCAATCCCAAAAGTACAACGTTATTGGTGACACTCTTTACCGTCGTGGTATTGATTTTGTATTCCGATGTTGTTTAGCTCTTGAAGAAGCCAAAAAATATTTAAATGACTGCCACTCTGGAGCATGTGGTGGTCACATTTCTGGGTATGGTATTGCCCAAAATATATTATGTGCTAGCTATTTTTGGCCATCAATGTTTAAATACTACATCACTACAATATGAAAATGCCATAATTGCCAAATTTATGATCACAAAATGCGAGCACCTCCCGCTCCTCTTCACCCAATCATAGTTGTTGGTCCTTTTGCTAAATGGGGCATCGACTTCGTCACTTGTAACCCTCACTCGGATGAGGAGCATGGATATATCATCCTTGCAGTTGATTACTTTACAAAATGGGCTGAGGTGATGCCTACATATAGAGATG
This sequence comes from Pinus taeda, assembly GCA_000404065.3. Classification (NCBI taxonomy): domain Eukaryota; kingdom Viridiplantae; phylum Streptophyta; class Pinopsida; order Pinales; family Pinaceae; genus Pinus; species Pinus taeda. The sequence continues at coordinate 107,330 of APFE031106547.1, read as the reverse complement.
ACGGCAAAACTGTAGCTATTTTCAATTTCAATCATGTGATTTCTCAGTTCAGCGTCCCACGGGCTATTGTTACAGACCATGGTAGTCATTTTCGCAACTTTATGATGGTCAAAATATTCGTGCAACTTGGCCGAACGATGTGATTAATCTGAAAGACTGATATCAAAATGATAGCTCTACTCCGTATTATCCACAAGCTAATGTTCAGGTCGAAGTTGTCAATAAATTTTTAACCAATGTGATTAAAAGGATAGATGGTATCCATAAAGGAAACTAACACTCTATGCTCTTTTCAACATTGTGGACTTACTGCACAACTGTAAAAACATCTACCAGTTTTACCCCTTTTCAACCCGTTTATGGTTTGCAATTTGTATTACCTATTGAATGTGAAATTCCATCTCTTAAATTAGCTATTGAATTATTCCCTGCTACCTTTGAAGATGAATAATGCTTTGTACATTTAGCCCATCTAGATGAAAATCGCCATAATTTCGTATTGGCTAGCGAAGCTCGCTAGAAACGTGTCAAAGCCCAATACGATCAAAATGTTAATCCTCATACATATTTAGAAGGTGACCTAGTCTTGGTATATGATCAAGCTCATGACAAGCTAGGTGAAAGGAAATTTGAGCCCATGTGGCATGGCCCTTACATCATAAAACTCGTATTAGCTAAAGGTGCCTATGAGATGATTGATTACAATGGTGTTCCTTTGGGAAAGCCCAGAAATGGTCTTTACCTAAAGAAATATTTTGCATAAATTTTTGGTGAAGATTTGTACATTATTTACCATTTTTAGGTATGTGCGATAAATTAGTGTTTTTTATTGCTTCTCCTTCTTATCTCGTTTTTACACTTGATTTGCAGATGTTGACATTTTCTCCGACTTACATTGGCTTTGCTAATGGCGCTAGTCGTAGTACTCAGAATTTATATTTCGCAACCTTGGTCATCTATTCACCCAATAACGAGCTAGTCTCTATTCACGGAATATGTAACAGTCAAACAACGAACAACATAGTGGAAGATAGTGCAGTCACTGAGCTATTGGTTGATGCCATTACATTTGGTATCTGACATTTGATTGTTAGCTTAGATTCGCAGCTCATAGTATTACATTTAAACAATGTCTAATCAGTTAGGAATCCAAACATGTTAAGGATGTTTTTACGAATCCATCTCTTGGAAATACAATTTGATTATATCGAATATCAACACATTCCGAGATATTTAAACACATTGATAGATGCATTGGCGAATCATGTGTTAAATAGACATTTACAACATTTGTAAATTAAAAACAATATTCATTCATACATTGATCGAGATAAAGCATAGATAAAAGTAGCAGATTTTTCATTAAAATAGAGTTTGGGAGTGTCTACAAAATATGTCATCCTAGGACATAAGGCCCCGTGTCCTTTTATTTTCCAAATAGTACTAACACCAAAAAGTCAAAAATGGTACTAGAAACTAGAACAACTAGGCATGGTGATGCTCATGATGACACACTGTTAACACCCAAGTTGTTCCCTTTGACTCCCAAGGGAATACGGCCGGGGTAACCACTAACCAATCTTTGGATTACAGCTTCTAGCCCAACTGTAATCAGAGAGGGCTCTCTCTTTAAGGTTTGTCTCTGTTGTGTGGAGATT
>APFE031106547.1:61609-72876 GCA_000404065.3 Pinus taeda | reverse complement strand
TAACAAGAATTTAGAAATACAAGTAAACCTGTCAGGGTACTAAACATGTCTACTAGAAGTGGAGCTATGCCGAGTAAAAAGGAGATATAAAATAATTAACACAATATTTCTTACCTTGGGAAAGACCTTGATCGCATTCAATTATCATTACTCCCATAATTCGAAGCTAAGGAAAATGAACCCCATACTTTGGCTTTCAGGAGATGGCTCAAAATTTCCTACAAAACTAATTTGTGGTGTTATATTTCAACTATATTGGAACGTCATGGAATATGGGACCCTTAGAAGGTGTTACAGTTTTCTTATATAATTAGGATTACACATTTTTGTTGTAATAAAAGGGAATTTTTATTATATTGTGGGGTATAACGTTTGAATGTCATTCCTATGTTTTCCACATTCATCTATATACCCATGCTCTTCAATCATTATTATGTCATTATTTTTATACATGGGTGTCAAAATTAACTAATCATTATATCAAATCTTGCATATTTCAAAAAGAAATCAATGTTGACCTTTCAGTGGCGACCTAATTACTGTCTCATGTGGCAAATCATATGGTGGTATGACTATTATCCCTGAATTATTATTTGAAACGACCAATTTATTGACCTTTTCCTTTCCATTATGACTGATGTGATCACTAACCGAGGATGGTCATTAGGTTTATTGGAGGGGGTGGGGGTATAATGTGTAAATATTTTATGTGACCTTGCCTACATGTTGTGCCATTATTCGCGAGTTGTTCCTGCAACTTCGATTATGAATGCCAAAAATTGGCAAAGTCAGTTTTTGTGTTGCAAAGAGTTGTGGCCATTTTTGAACAACATGTGTAAGTTGCAGTAGTAAGAGTGGGGGGCTAGTGAATAGATATGATCCAAGCCACGTGTGAGCTACAAATGAGGCACACAACATTTTGAACCATGTAATATGGATGCACTATTTCAAAATAATTCAGGGTTTTGACAAAGAAATCGCATTAGAATTCATGTATAACTTGGATAACGGGATGATGATGGTAAAAATTTACAGGTTCAAGTGAATAAGGAGGCTATAACTAAGGTTACAAGGTTAAAAATAATAGGAGAGAAGTGGTATGAACCACACACTTCTCTACAAAATGCAGCTCTGCCATTTTTAGATAATGGAGAAGAACTGGTGAAGAAGGGGAAGGGATACAATCCCAATTCATTTTCAGAGCCATGGAAGGAGCTGACATAGATAATTCAAATATATATTACATGTGACGGGAGATTCAACGTGGTTGAAGGTCATCGCCTTAAGATCATGGCACATTTGAGACAGAAGGTATCTCTAAATATTGCCTTCTTCTTGAAATCTATTTTGCATGAGATTGCACTTCTAGTTAGAAAATCTAAAGAAGCCTTTGTAGTTATAAGGAGTCTATGACAAACTCACTAGAATTGGGAAAAATTCATCAGGGTGAATAAAGAACCCACATATGAACAAAACAATAATGAGGAATATCTTCTAGAAGATGCCCTAGAGAACTTTGAAGTTGTGTTAGGTGATGAAAATCTTGAAACAAGAACTAGCAGTAAAAACCTTGAATTTGATACCGGTAAAGGAAACCCTGAAACCACAATTAGCAATGAAAACCTTGAAGTTGTAATTGGGAGTGGAATTTCTGAAGTGACACATGAAAATGAGAACCCTAAGTTTGTAGGCGAGGAAGAAAATTTGTAGGTGAGGAATAAAATTTTGAAGTTGATACTAGAAAAGGTGATGAGGTAAATTTGGAAGAAGTGGGGAAAGAAAATTTTGTGTCACTGGAAGAGAAAAATCCAGTTGTACAAGAGCCTCCCCAATTTGGCACTCTCTACTCCAAATCCATCCATTTAGAAACTCTTCAGACTTAAGTTGTTCACTCATAAATTTTTCGCTTTGAAACTACCCATCCTGGAATTGTTTGTGCATAAATTCCTCAAACTAAAGTTTCCTGGTTGGAATGTGTAGTGCCTAAATGTACTCCATTGGAACTTTTCCAAACTGAAGCTTCTCTATCAGAAATTCTGGTCATTGAGAAAACTAGCAAGAAAGTGAAACAAAGTGTAGCTTTCATGGCCACCTTACCTAGAGGAAGGAGAAAATTAGCCAAGTTGTCTAAATTTAATAAATAACAGAGCTCCTCTCCCCTCATGTCTCCAAACAAATCGACCATTATTAAGAGTGAAATGGACTTAACTGAGGAGACTATTGGTGAAAAAGGAGAAAATTACCTGGATCAAGTTGCAAAAGAACAACTGTAAACAATATTGGATTTGAATAAATTGGGGAAGGAAGAAATAATGTTGGGACTTCGATATAAAGGAGAAGAGGTGCTTGCAAAAGTGCAAGACCTTGAAGAAGTTTAGAAATCCCATGAAAATGACTTGGACCAAATTGCCCAAGATGTTAAATATGTGCAGGTATAAAAGGAGATGAATTTGGATCAAGAAGTGCCTAATGTAGAAGTGGTGCAAGCATTGGAGAAGGTGGAAGATTTATTAGATTCTATGGATGTGGAAGAGGGAATAGCTACATTGACTCAAGAACATTTGGTTGATTCCTCAGTCAATATGGTTTAGTCCATGAACCTTCTATAGACTCTGCGACCACCATAGTCTGAGAACCCTCTACTAATTTTGCAACTACTATATTTCAAGAACCCTTTGTTGAATCTCTAACCATTATAGTGTAGGAAGATCCCATTGATGGTTCAACAACCACAACACATGAATCCCTAGTTTATCTTTCAGTTGCCACTACTCAGAAGCCATCTATTGATTCTTTAGTTGTTATAACTCAAAAATATTTAATTGATTTTCAAATTGTTGTAACTCAAGAGTCCCCTGTTAATTCTTCAGCAACTCAATCCTACACTTCTACTACTCCAACATTTCCCTCTAGAAGTAGAAGACAAAAATCAGAAAGTCTAGAGGTCATGAGGGACAAAAAGAGAAATAAGATTTTTAAAAGGGTTGTTACTTTGAGAAAGGAAAATGCCTCTGTAAAAAGGAGGATACAAGAATTACATAAACAATTGGAAAATGGGGAACAACCTCACACTGGTCAAAAGCAAAAGGCTGCAAGCTAATCTAGGGCTAGAAAGAAGAGAAAAAATTGTTAGTATCAGACTATAGAAACACAAAATCAAGAAGAAATTCTGATAGAAAAAGGAGTGAAAACAAATATTGTGCCTCGATATTCTCCCCTGATTCTAGAACTTGTAATACAAACATTGAGGAAATTGTAGCTAAGCACCATAAAGAGACAACTCCTCAATATGAACATTATAAATTGTTGAAATTGTTCTATGCATTGACTAATGTGGAGATAGAAACAACCACAAAATTGAGTACTACCTAGACAAAGATTCAAAAGTTGCAAGAACGAGTTCATAAATTAATCAAGGAGAAAAATGAAATTTGTTCCGTGATTCCATATTTCATGGATTGCAGGGCTCCATCCTATAATTATGCCTTATTTTTAATGGAACAATACTTGATGTTCAGGATCCAAGTTGTAGAACATGGTTTCTCATATGACTTTGTTGATGTTTTTTATGTTATAATTGTTTTCCATGGGCAGAATGAGCGCATACAATATCTTTTATATTAACTTTATATGCATAATTTCCTGTCGATGGTGTAAAGGGATGAGAATTATGTGTCATTTGTTGGAGACGTTCAAATCTAATATTTCATACCCTTCGTTGAGAACCAGGTAAAATGGTGAAAGGCATGCAATATTTTTGAGCAAAATGAGACAAATTGAGAGTTATGGGCTAGAGGAGAACCTAAGAATGCCTTCACTACATTTTGTAAGCATAAAAATTTTGTTAAAAAACCAAACGTTTGCCATGCACTCAAAGATATTCATCTAAGAGTATTGATCTCTGAGATTAAATATTTGAAGGACATCAAAGAAGATGCAGTCAAAGGGACTAAAATGATATGGATGAAATCTTCATGAGAAGTTAATAACAGGGAACGCTTTGGCCTCCATAACTTTCACAGGCTCTTTCTAGAGTCCACTCGTATACTGCAATTGTGATGGAGGTGGGAGTCAATTGGATGGGATGTAGGTATCGTTACCCTATGATTTAGTGTCCTTTGTCATGTAATCGATCCGATCATGAGTTTTCTCAACGGAGCGAGTATTTTTCTTTCCAAGAAATCAAGCATCAGGCTAGATTCAAATACAGAAGGGAGGAAACTTATGAAGCTTACTCCCTGACTACTGTAGAAATTCTCACTATAGATTAACCTAGTAATGTAACATAACTAAAGAAAAATACTTTAATCTACTTCTACAATCAAACTTGCGGAAGCTTAATAGATTTGAGCAAGATCAAGCAGAACACATATAACCAGAAGTAGAATCAATGCACATGAAACACAGAAGAATACTCAGGGGAAAGCCTCAGCTAAAAACCCCACTATTTATATTATCATATAAGTGGAAATATCTCAGGATTACACACATATTTAGCTCTCACAGCTAGCCAACTCTTAGTATAATCCTCACTGATGCTCACAGGCAAAATAGACTTCTCATTAAGTCCTCCACACTGCCCTCCAAGCTCCTATTTCCTAGCGCAATTTTTCTTGGGTGATCCTACTATTACCATGTGTAACATTGATCACTCACACTGATATTACACCTTGTAAAATTGCGCAAATCTCGAGGAATGAATTCCTTTTGCATGCAAGAGTTTTCCTTATAAGAAAATTCTAGCAACTGATAGTACAATGTAGGGGTCTTTAATCTCAACTGAGTCTTTCTCTGAATAGACATGCATGAGTTATTTATGAGAGAATCTTCAATTATCTAGAGTACACTAGTTTGATGCATGCATGCATTAACTGACTGAACTCACAATTAGTTCCTCAAACTGTTTGGAACTAATTTAACTCGACATAAATCAGTTAACTGAGCTAACTAATTACAACTCAAATACAACTCATCCTTATCTCCTTAATTTAAGGGATAAATGTTGCATGACTTCACAAAGACTTCTAGCTTGAATTTATCCAACTAATTAATCCAAGATGAATTAATTAATTATTTTTCAAGCATCTAGTGAGACTAAATTCGAATTTTAATTCTCAATTTTAATTCAAGGAAAAATTAAAATTGGAATATTCTTTTTGCCACATTTCAACACTCCCTCTCAACAAGAAATGGATTATCTGCCACCCTGATCTTGTCTCTATGGAACTCGAATTTACACTTTGACAATGCCTTAGTAAAAATGCCAACATCTTTCTCCTCGGTTGAAATATACTGCAACAACATGATCCTCCTCACCACACAATCTTTGAGATGATGATATTGAATGTCGATGTGCTTGGACCTGTCATGAAATACTAGATTCTCAAAAAGTTTGATACAACTTTGATTATCACAATAGATCATAGTTGGATCCATCCTCTGATCAAACTAACTAACTAAAATTTTCCACATCCAGATGGCCTCACATGCTGCCAGAATTGCAACCATGTATTCAGCCTCTACCGTGTTGAGTGCAACCGACCTTTGTTTCTTGTTGTGCCAAGAAACTGCCACCAACCCAAGGTTGAAAATTCCACCTTATGTGATCTTCCGATATGATGGACTCCCTGCCCAATCTGCATCAGTGAAGCCCTGTAGCTTCACTCCCTCTTTTTGTCTATACCATAATCCATACTAAGATGTGCCTTTGAGGTATCTCAATACATGCTTTGCCACCTTCCAAAACATCTTGGTAGGCTTAACCATAGCTGGACTCAACTGGTTCACCACATAGCACAAATCTATTTGTGTGTTCACTAAGTACATCAGTGAAACCACAAGCTGCATGCATACAGTAGCTTCTACTACTTCTCCTGAAGTAGCATCCTCCTTCCTCTAGTTACCTGCTAGAGGAGTCTGCATGGGCTTGCACTTCTCCATGTGGAATATCCTGAGTATATCATTGGCATACTTGCCCTGATACACAAACAACTCCCGATCCTTCTACCATACTTTCATGCCAAGGAAGTAATGCATGAGACCCATGTCTTTCATCTTGAAATCTCTTGCAAGGTCCTCCTTGCAAGACATGATCAACTAAACATCACTTGTCAATATGAGATCATCAACATAAATTACAATGATCAACTGCTTACCTTTCACCGTGATGTGGTACAGGTTCGCATCCGCTTCACTCTTTGTGAAGCCGAACCCGGTGAAGTAGTTGTCGATCCTGGTGTACCAAGCACAAGGTGCTTGCTTCAGCCCATACAAAGCTTTCTTGAGTCGGCACACATGCGACTCACGATCGAAGGTCTTAAAACCTTTTGGCTACTCTATGTACACCTCTTCCTCAATCTTGCCATTGAGGAATGTAGTCTTCACATCCATCTGATGGATCTTCCAACCCATCTGTGCTGATAGTGCCAACATCGATCTAATAGATGAGTACCTTGCTACAGGAGAAAAATTATCATCATATTTGATCCCCTCGACCTGTGAGAAACCACAAGAAACAAGTCTTGCCTTATGTTTCTCCACATTACCATCAGTAGCTTGCTTTACCTTGTAAAGCCAACGAGAACTCACAATTTACTTGTTCTCTGATCTTGGAACCACATCCCAAACACCGTTCCAAACTATGGATTCATACTCCTCCACCATAGCATCAACCCAAATCAGATGGTGCATTTCTTCCTCAAAGGAAGATGGCTCAGTCTCAAAACACTCCCAAATAAGGGCCATGTATCTAGTGTACCGCTCAGGTGACCTCCTTTGTCTACTTTGAGAAGATGGTTCTCCCACATTCTCTCTCGCATCCTACAACAATCCGTCAACTTCTCTTGTGTGTTTCCGTCCATCTCTGGAAGACTTTGCTTGATTGGATGTCTCCACTCCTAGAACCTCTGCATGTGGCTACTCTGCATCAGTCTGAGGCTCCTCCTCCTTAGGAACCAAAAGTTCCTCCACAACCTATAGTTGGAGCTCCCTCTCAAGGGAAACTCACAGGCCTTCTTCTCATCAAACTTGAGAACTCTGCAAACAATTATCCTCCAACTAGTAGGAAAGTACACCTGATAGTTGTGGGGTGTATCACTGTACCCCACAAGTATCCCCAACTCAGCTGTCGGCTCAAGCTTCTTCCATGCATCCTTTGTCACATGGCAATACACCAATGAGCTAAAGATCTTGAAGTGACACACATCTAGTCTCTTACCAGAGAAAGCTTCCTCTGGTGTCTTCATCCCAAGTACACGATGTGGGCTTCTATTCTGTAAATAGACTGTTGTGTTGCATGCCTTAACCCACAAATGAAGTGTTAGGCCTTGGTCATGCAGCATCACCTGTGTTTCCCCTGCAATCGTTCTATTCTTCCTCTAGGTCACCCCATTCTGCTGTGGGTTATGAGGTGTTGTCATCTTTTTTTTAATTCATTTCACTGCACAGAAGTCCTTAAACTCTTGAGAGACATACTCTCCACAGTTTTTGCTTCTCGAGGCCTTGATCTTCTTCCCTAAATCTCTCTCAACCAAAGCTTTGAACTCACAAAACTTTGAGAAGGTTTGGTCCTTCTTCTGAAAGAAACAAATCTAGCATTTACAAGAAAAATCATCAATGAAAACCACATAATACCTTTGCTTCACAGTGGATGCCATCGAGAATGGTCTACACAAATCAGTATGAACTCGCTCTAAGATCACTTCTACTCAACTGTCTCGATCATGAAAGGAATACTTGGTGTACTTTCCCAAGGTACAACCTTTGCATGTGTCAACTTGATCAAGTTTACCTTTGGGAAGTCCAGTAGAGATCTGTTGCATTATCTTCAAGGCCCCATGATGTAGATGGCCCAACCTAACTCGCCAATGTCTTGGCTTTGTACCAATTCTACTTTCAAACTCAATGCAGCATAGTCATCTACCTCTAGTTTATAGAGATTCTTTACTCGAATCCCAATCCTTTTGGTTTGACCCGTGGCTATGTGTCTTAGGAACGCGTTTCCTTTACTAAAGAAAACATCATAGCCTTTTTCCTCCAACATCACGACCGATACCAAGTGCTTCTTCAGTCCAGACACATCTGTCAAGGTGAGAGGAGCTCTATGCTCCCTCTAAAAAGCAACCGTGCCCACTCCTGAAAAACTGTACTTTTCATCATCACCCATCTCTATGCGCATCTTCAGGTCTTTCTCCTCCAAGGTACTGAAATTTTTTTTATCGCCAATCATGTGGAATGAGGCTCCACTATCAAGATACCAAACACAACCCACCATCAATGAAACCATACATGCGATGAGGGTAAAGTCCATTTCGAACTGAGAGGCTAATGCCTCACCTTCTGATCCTTTTTTCGATCCCTTCTTGGTCTTCTTCGATGGGAAATTAGTTGCATAATGTCCCATCTCATCACAATTAAAGAATCTCACTTTAGATTTTTCACCCTTCTTCCCTCCATGAGAAGAATTCGATTTTGAATGGGAAGCCTTCCCTTTCCCTTTCCTTGCCTTACTTGCTAAGGCCAGATTTTCTTCATCGTAATTATTTGATGAAGAACCATATCGAGTGCTCCTCTTGATCTCCTCCTACATGAGATTCGACCACAGTCGTTCCCAATCTGGCAGTTTCTCTCTTCCATTCATAGAGTCCTGGTAGCTATTCCAACTCTTTAGAATACTGTGGAGAGCCAGGCTCACCATATCATCATCGACAGTAGTTATTCCCACACTACCAAGCTCATCTCTACAGGTGGTGAGCTTGTTCAAATATGTAGAAATAGTATCGCCCTTCTCCATCTTGATTTTCCAAAGCTTATCCTTGAGCGCCAGTTTCCTCTGGTTGTTATTGTTCAGATAGAGGTCCTTCAATTCCTTCCACATTGAACCTAGATGTGAGTGTTCATCCCAGGATTTAATATGACAAGACAGCAAGGCGGCAGATGGGGTGAACACATGCCCCCCTGCAACTTCCCCCATGCCACCCTGAATGGCATTCATGGCACCTCGCAGGAGCCATTTAATGACTACACAAGCCAAGGCAGAGCCATTGCCCACATAACAATGGAGTCGGTGAATTTCTCTGTTATTCTGCCCCCCCTGATTCACTGTGTCTATCCTCTGCAGGTGGGAGAGCCGAATGTGCGCACCATCACTGGACACAGTCGCTCGCTATTAAGTTGTCTTGATTTGGGTAATGGCTTCCACCATTCCCACACCAACCTCTGCATTTTTGCTCATGACCCCAATTCCTCTATAACCTCCCTGCATAGCTCCTTTGTGAATTCCTCCACAATACCTGCTAATTCTCTCCCTGTTCCCTTCCCCACCATGGTCTGCCATCGTATGCATAGTCAAAGAGAGGGCACACAAGGTAGCAGCTCTCATTCACCTACTTTGCGTAGCCCTGATTTGGCCTCCCCTGCCTCCTCGGCCGATAATCCCAGCCCGCACAATTTTGCGGGGTGGTACCCAGACACTCGAAGCAACAGAGGCAGAGCCTAGCTCCATATCTCAGGTCGTGGAGATGCAGCAGTCCGCACTGCCAACTTTCCCCTGCCTCCACACCCTGCTCCTCAAACCACGCAGTTCTACTTCCGCAGCTCACTGAACCGCCCAATCATTGTCACCACTATCTCAATTACCATCACGAAAGAAATCGAGCCGCCTACTCCTCTGAATGACCGCACTGAGGAGGCGAACAGAGCTGGTCCAAGCAGCAGGAGCCGGGACAATACTGGTGAACGGGAAGCTGATGAAGGGCGTTCCAGAATGTATGGCAAAGTTGTTGCTGGTAGTCAACATGTTGAGAAGGGAAAACTCAGTTACACGCAGGCTTCTGGTAGTCGCCAAGGAGACACGTCAGGCTTGCGTGAAGGAGTGTGCAACATGGAGGGAGGCCAACAGGTGTATGGATGTAGCGAGTTGGACAAGGACGACAACCCAGAAAAGTACGCGTGTCCGATTATGGAGGAACCGGCCCCAGAAGACTGAATGCCATGTGTCGAGTAGGCCAAATGGACATTCTGTCATGTTGTTGGTTCAATTTCTATTTAGGAATATGTGTCTTCAGGTTAGCATTATGATCTGGTTAAAATGTCTCAATAATATTGTGATTAAACTGACTACCCCTGTGCGGGCTATTTTTGGACTAGTTTCCCCTCTGTTGGGGCAGTCACAAACAATTCTTATGACCGTGTGATGATTGAGGCTTGGTTTCTCTCTGGCCAAGTGTTATAGACATATTTGGGCACTGCAACCCCAATCACATATGTCCATAAACCAAGGGCTTCTAAGTCCCTAAAACTGTTGTTTCATACCCTAAAGGAGCAAGGTTAGTTGATTACATCATCTCCCAGAAGTTCTCCCTGAAAAACTACTCAGAACTGGTCAAAACTAGACCATACAAACTGCTCAGTGCTAAGGGTGTGATGCATCTCACCTGCCACATGCAAAAAGTGTGATGCATACTGAAAATCCCTTCTGTGGGGTGCGATGAGCAAGAGCAAACAAATGGCAGAGGCAGTTGGCTAGGTGGAAACCCAGAGAATCTTCTAGAAACTACCCATTTGACACTTGCCTCTCTGAATTCACCCAGGGATGAGTAAGATATCATGACTCTCCAAGTGGAACCAAAAACTATCAGAGAGAGGACACTAATCAAAATCCCAGAAGCTGAATCACCCACCTGTAAACATCTATATATGGATCCCTCATCCTAGAGATCCAGAGGCTAGAATTTTGTATTTTTGTAAAGAAGTGTTGTTGGTTTCTCAGTGTAACATTGTTGGGTGATCTAAGCTTTTCATGAGGTGAAGAGGGCTTTCATGCTGGGAGGATGGCGTGGGTCAGACCAATGGGTTGTAATCCTCTCTTCTACTACTTCTATCAATAAAGCTATTTGAGTTTTCCTCCATATGTTTGTGTATCTTTTAAACTTGTCTTGATATATGCATTTGTATGGTTAATATATATCTAATCCAATATTGTTTATGGTTATAGATCTCTATGCTTTTATGGTATCGTGTTGTTTTGACTCCACAGGTGTTCTTTGAAGCGGGACAAGTGAGGAAAGAGTGGTGGATTTCTGTCAAAGGGGAAAGGAAACAAGCAAGGAGCCAAGTGAAAGACTAAGGTTGGTACTCTCTGCTTCTTTCTCATCTATCTCTCATAAAGGAAAACACAAGTGACTTTAGTTTGTTTGTTTCTAAGATAGCTACCCGTCTTAGTGGGACTAGAAGCTCTGAATGGACACTCGTTTTCCCGATAACAAAAT
>APFE031106547.1:0-49410 GCA_000404065.3 Pinus taeda | reverse complement strand
AAAAGGCATGACCAAAAATTCATAATGACCCTCATGAGTTCTAAATGTTGTTTTTGCAATGTCTTTAGTCTTCATTCTAATTTGATGATATCCTGAATGAAGATCCAACTTGGTGAAGTAAATTGATCCATGCAATTCATCCAATAATTCATCAGTGACAGGATTGGGAAATTTATCTTTAATAGTGAGCTTGTTGAGCTCCCTATAATTTGGACACATGAGCCATAATCCATCCTTCTTATGAACCAATACTACTGAAGCAGAGAAATAACTTTGACTAGGTTGAATTATACCACCCTCTAGAATTTCAGCAACCATACATTCAATTTCACTCTTTTGGACATAGAAATATTCGTAAGGCCTGATGTTTGGAGGAACACTTCCTGGAATCAAATTAATAACATGATCATGATCACGAATAGGTGGGAGGCCTTTGGGAGTCTCAAATACCTTGGAATGATTGTCCAAGACTTTTTGGAGATCTAGATAAATGGATGATTTCGATGTGGGAACCTCTAGTGAACATAATTGTGAAATTATGCCTCGTTGTTCTTTCCTTAGAAGCTTTGTCACTCCGTTAGAGTTGATTATCTTTCCCAGTTTCCCTGCGATACCTCTTAATTCAACTTCCTTCCCTTCTGAAGAGAATTTCATGAAAATTTCTTGAAAATTAAAATCTATTGTACTCAAGGATTGTAACCATTGGACTCCTAGTACAACATTAGCACCACCCATTGGAATGGAAAGCATTGGGATATTCAATACATATTCTCCCATGGATAGCTTGATATTATGGCACTTCCCTAAGCAATTTATGGTTCCTCCACTTGAAACCATCACTTGACACTCTGGTGCTGGATATAGGAAGCAATTCAATTCCTCGACTATCTTAGAATGAATAAAATTATGGGTACTTCCTGAATCAATCAACACTATTACCTTTTTTTCTTGATATTCCCTTCTATCTTGATAGTTTGAGGAGTGGTAATTCCAGCCAATGCATTATAAGATATGATCGGATTCATTTCTTATTTTTCTAGGGTTTGTTCCAGGTGTATATCCTCTTCTTTTGACGTTTCTTGTTCCTTTTCTTCCTCCTCTTCACAATCTATGTAAAATAATTTCTTCTCGACACACTTATGACCTTTAGTGTATTTGCTATCACAACTGTAACAAAGCCCTTTTGCTCTTTTATCTTCCAATTGTTGTGGTTTCAACCATGTAGGTTGTGAATGGATAGGGGCAGGAATACTTCCATCTTTATGATTGTGAGTGGTAGGCTTCCTTGCTGCTATAATTTTGCTTTCCATTTTTCTTGCCAACCTGAATGCCTTCTCCAATGAATCTAGTTCCCAAAGGCAAACCTCATCTTGGATGTTATTTTTTAAATTCCCTATGAACACATCAATCCTATGATCCTTTGGAATATCTTTTACCCTTATATTCAAATTTTGGAAGTCCTCAATGTGCTCCATCATTGAACCCTTTTGTTTGAGATTTATCAATTGGCTAAGAAAAATGTTGCTTTTTGTATCCACATAATGTGTTATCATTTCATCCGTAAAAATAGCCCAAGTGAAAATTTGTTTACGAGAGCAAAGTCATCGATACCATACAAACTGATTTGGTTCCAAATAAAAGTTGCAATGCATACCTTTTGTGTCTTTTTCACATTATGGAGATCGAAAAATTGCTCCATCTGTAGTATCCATGTTTTGGGATCCTTGCCATCAAACTTCCTCATATCAATCTTTGGAACATGGTGGTTCCTCAATCCAACATTAGAGTCTATGAAATCATGATTAACATTTATTTTGTTCTCATCATGAGTTTCCTTTACTACCCTTTCACCATTACTAAGCATTTCTTGTAGAAACTTTGTCAAATCTGTCTTTAGATATTCCATGCCTTTCTTTAAATCATCCATCTTAGCTTCCATGCCATCCAACATAGCTTCCACATCGTCCATCTTAGCTTCCACGTCATTCATATTAGCTTCTATGCCTTTCTTTAAACCATCCATCTTAGCTTCCACGACTTTCTTTAAACCATCCATCTTAGCTCCTACATCTTTCTTTAAACCATCCATCTTATTGTCTGTTACTTTTTGTGTGAGTGAAATTTGTTGCACTTGGTCTCGTAATTTTGATATATCATGTTTCATTTCTTCCTCGTCTTCATGACTCATGCTAGAGATTTCAGGTTGATTACTAGGTGTTTCCATTTTCTTTGTTCAGGGCATCAACTACTGATAATAATGTTTCACTATGCCCTTTGAATTCCTTCAAACTAATTTCTGAAACCAAGATTATGCAAAAATTTTAAAAAAACTACACACCTTTTTTTCACTTTGTAGGAGCTTGATATTGAATCTGATCTATCTCTGTAATTTTGGATCTCCCAGGTCTAAAATTTCTCCCTACGGTAACCCTCTACATAATCTTTCTAACCCCGCAAGTATGATCAAGATTGGATTCTTCAATGAAGAGATTCCAAATCTCCCACGATGACCTGAGTGTAGATTGGTTCAGTAGAGCGAACTTGTATGACATTCCTCAAGTCACTATGTCAACTTTAGGTTCTGAAAATGATACCCAAAAAAACTACAGTCCATCCTCTTTGTGTAACGTCTTATGAAAATTCAATCTGCTGCTCAGAGCGAACGTTATGACGATTTTCCCAAGGTGACCTATTTGGAATGTAATTTGGGGGTCTACAAAAACCCTAACTTCCTCAGATTATATCTCTGAAAATACAGCGACACAAAATCTGAAATTTGGATCAAAGGTTCATACCTATTTATTTTCAAATGGGTTTTGTTTTTAGCTTCTTAAACTTCATAACGAAATCGTTATAGAAAAAATTCCACAATGACCTGCTTTAGATGAAATTCTGGAGTTTGCAAAAACCCTAACTTCCTCAAATCATATCTCCGACAATGTAGTGAGAAAAAATCTGAAATTTGGACCCGAGGTTTAGCACGACTTATTCTCAAATGGGTTTTGTTTTTAGCTTCTGAAACATTGCAGAAAAAAAGTTATAGCGAAAATTCCACGATGACCTGTTTGGAGTAGGGAAACCCTAGAATCCAAATCTCTGATACCAAATGCTATGAAACCAACTCAAAAAAAGGTAGAAAAGATAGATCAACACCTTAGAATTAAGACTCTTTGAGGGGGAAACTTCCTTTACATTACACAAATGAATAATTCTTGGATGATTCAAATGGCAAAACCTCCTTTCTATATATAGGAATCTAAGGGGTCGCAATATAACCAAGCTAACCTAACAATAATAATATAACGGCACAAAAATAAAAATAGAGGGATTCTATGGGGCACAATAATAACAATATGGGGACAATAGGGGCACAACAATAATAATAAGGGATACAATGACAATAGTAATAGGGGAATCGCTAGTATTATAGGGACCTAACAGAATCTCAATTTTGATGCAACTTGGTCTTGAAATCAAAGTCATTTGCGGAATAGAGATCCAATAAGTTTTTTCCAAGAACCATGTTAACCAAAATTTCAAAATATGAATGATATACGAAGATTGATCACTCTACACTACAACAATATTGTTGTTCAAAACTTTAAAGGCATTTTCATTTGTTTTTTTCCAATAGCTTGAAGGTTGAAGTGTTTTAAGGGAGGCTTGGTTGTAATATGTTTAACTTGCTATATTATATTATTAAATATTTATCAATATCACTAATTATAAATATTTGATATGCTAGGTTTATGAATTTTCTTCAATTACTCCTCTTTAGAGATGTGTAAACCAAAACATTTTATTCATTGTAATCATGATTCTTGTATCAATTAATGCATATTATGTATGTATATTTTCTAATCCTTAAAGATTATTTTATACTTTGCATTTATTATTTGTGATGTCTTTCCCTAACGATTATTAATTCAATGATAAATCATGACTCAAGGAACTACAATAATTAAAGAATTGTCTTTTGTATGCACATAATTTAGTAAGGTGCATGATGAATAGTGCAAATGCAAGCACAAATCATAAAATTGCATGGTTGTAAAGAGCACAAGGATCTAGCGTGTAAAAATTTCATATTTCTACCTAGTTTTAAATATCCCTCACTTATATGAGGCCACATATTTACTTGATATAGTTTTCAATCTTAGTGTTGAAACTAATTTCTTTAATAAACATGCAACATTAAACTATCAAGCACTACTAGGTAAACTCAAGAGTGTATACAATGTAAAGACTTTAAGCGTAGGTCGTTTGAGGAGTACTTAGAATAATATCTATCTCAATACACATATCTAAAATTTACTTCAATTAAAATAGAAATATAACAATGAAAAATGATATCCAAAAGTTTCATTAAGCATTCTAAAGCAACCTCACATTTCAATTTCACTATCCTAATAAATCAACATACTAAAATAACCATGAAACTTGATCTGTATGTCATAAAATTAGATTTGCAGTCACTAATATAGGACAACAATGGTACACTCATATAAAAGCAATGAAGATAAAGTATAATATCTCAACTCATCCGCTAGTTAGGACATATCAATGCATCACAAACCTTTTTTTTTCTAAGTAAATCTATTCTATTATTCACATTAACGGAGTACATTTACATCATAACTTAGCAGAAAGAACCAGCTACCCAGAAGGAATGGCAGCATGGAACAGAGAAGTGTTCAGAAACTGAGAGGATGAACTAGTCTAATTTGCAGTCCCGCGCAGGGGAGCCAGAGGAGTCCAATTTGCATTCCCACGCAGGGGAGCCAGAGGAATCAAAAACAGCTTGACAAAAACAGTCGCCCAGGACCTTGACACAACAACATAGACAAAAAATTCCAGAATTGACAAAATGCCCTCAGTATTGGACCACATAACCTGAAAGGAAGCCGCATTACATGGATTAGGCTTTAGGAGCCTCCTCCACAATCCTGCACCACCCAAAGTCAGCCATGTATGAGCTTGGACCTCCTCCATCGCAGTCAAACCCGGGGGTTCAGGCTCCATCTTTACGTCATTGTCATTGCTGGCCGACATCTCCATAGCTTTCGTAGAACCTGCAATTGGCATCTCCATAGCTCTCGTAGAACCTGCAATTGGCATCGTTACTATACCCTGGTCCTCCCGTTGAACGCTGGATTCGCCCTCATCTTGGGCCTCCTCAATGAAAAGCACCGAAACGTGGGCACTGATCTGAGGACAGTTCAGTGAACTGTTGAAAGTGAAAATTGCTGAGTCGAAGGAGGGCGAGGATGAGGACCCTGGAGAGCTGGGATCTAGAAATTGGCTTGGCCTTAGAATGCTCTCTCTTTCGTTGTGAGGGCTATGGCGCTAACAAGAAGTGTCTTCTCCGGATGATGGGCGGGAGGGCGCACCTCGGGAGGTGCCTCTGCGACTGAGCATACGCAGTCGAAGCAAGGGCATGACTGCAGGACAGAATAGAGCCCCTTTGCCAAAAGCAGAACTGGTGCCCGAAACAGCTGCGATTAGACCAAACACAGTCGGGGGATTAGACCAAACACACAGACCAACAGATGGGCTAAGGCCATACATACAGATGCACGGACGAGTTCCCGAAACAACCGCAAGAGTCGGGGAAATGGCCGGAGGCTTCGAGCCAGAGCCCAACCCATACAGTGCCAGAAACAGCAGAGTGAATCTATGGCGGAAACTGAATATAATGCGCCCTCCTCTGCCTCGAGATGCTCCCACCATAACTATGGCATTCATGGGAGCTGAGGAGCCAAGCCAAACATCGTGTGTGGAGGTGAACGGAGCATTAATGCTCCCCTATTGCATTCCTTTAAACCATTGCATGCGCAGCTGGTAATGCCCCTCACTCCACATGGAGTCAGCTCCTCTACACATGGCTGGTAGGTGGCCTTCGTTCATCGCCCACTCTCGTCCCATCACCTTGAATGCAACCTCAAACACCCGCATCCGGGGAATGCATCACAAACCTTAGCTAGGGCATCCACAATCATTACAAACCCAAAAAAAATACAAAGGAAAAACAATGCATTCCATGAAGCTATATAAGCCAATCCTTAGAGCTTCCAAGAAAATCCAACATCACATTAATTGTGAAACCTAAGATATGTCACTTGCATATAAGAAATTAGGGAGATTCTCACATTTTCATCCTACAAGCTATAATAATCGACATTTGCATCTCACAAGCTAAGGAACCCTAACATTATCATCTCATAATTACTAATCCTTGTTGCAAGAGTAATACGTGATCTTCCAATATTCTTGAAATAGTTGGTCCATAGCTATTGAATTGATTAGAACTATGATGTCAAAATGAGAACTCTAGCCTTAGAAATCAAGATTTATGTGTCAAAAGCACCAAATTGAACTCCTAAATAAAAAGGTCATGCTACTAGTAGAGCTTCCTTTGCAAGGTTAAAATTATAATTTTTTGCAACCATAGCCTTAAAAACCCAAAATGTGGCTAATAAACACCTTAAAAATAACTCTGAGTTGAAAATCAATGCTACTAGTGGCATGTTGTCGATGCTGGAAATTCTTCCAACAACAAGGGATCTCCTTGATATAAGGTGTAAGGTCCCACCTTACCAACTATCCATATTATAGAGAAATAAAGGTTCCATTTAACACTAAGACTCAAAATTCGACTTTTTTTTTAATTACTTGGCACCCCTACTTTAAACCATTGCCCTTGAGCTACTTTATATCCAGTAATTCATTGGACATATGAAATAACATTTTTAGAGGGTAAGACAAACTTCCAATTCATTATCAAACAATCTACAACATTTTCTAATTGAACTTTTATTCAAAACATTTGGCCCTACTTCACTCCTAACAATTCATTATAAATCTTATAAACATTAACTCTATAATTAATCCATCATGTTTAATGACATTTCCAAACATGATCTCACATTATTGATCATGTCTTCAATGATTATCAACATGTATATTATATCATGATCTCATTTTTCATTGTCTCACAATAATGCCAATAATTCTTGAATTGAACTTCACACACAAGTAAAACTACAAGCCATCTTCATTGATGCACTCCTACAAACACTTAATGAACATGAATAACTATAGATATTGGTGAGATTTTGCAATTAGCTTGCAACCATGTAAGCTACAACCATTGGGAATTTTGACAAACAGTTTGCGAGCATGTGATATATAGCCATTGAGAAATTTTAACAAATAGTTTGCAAGCATGCAATTTATAGCCATTGAGACATTTTAACAAATAGTTTGCAAGCACACAATCTACAACCATTGAGGCATTTTAACAAACAATTAGCAGAAATGAAATAATTTTCCATAAAGATGTTTAAATTATCAAGTTATCAACCATTAAGACATTAAAACAACAATTTACAAAATAGCATGAATCATATCAATATCACCAATGGTAAATTTTCTGCAAAACCACACAATAGCCAATCCATACAGGGTAACGAAAAATTTGTAAAATCAACCAAATTATAGAACCAGAGTTTGAAAACCTTTTTTTTGGATTCAAAGTGGTGGTTACATAGTCACAAGGTACGAATACCCCTTTATGTTCAACTGGCTCACATCCAAAACTCCCAAGGATGCAATTCTTTAAAACAACAAAAATTTGGACCCCTAATATCTCATTTACCACTTTTGTCAAACACATGGAATTCAAATTTTCATCTACAACTCTACATGAAGAAAGGAAACGCAGAATTATGCTAATATGAGTTTTTAATTGAATTTTATGAATTTCTAAGTTCACCATATAAGTTCTTGATACATATATTTAATTAAACATTTTATAACCTGCAAAGTTACTTCCCTTGACATAATTTGACAAGCTTATTGTAGCCACTGCCACGATTTGACAAACACATGGCAACCCTAAATTCTACAGCCATTAAGGCTTTTTGTCAAATAGTTTGTAGTAATGTAAGCTAACAGAACTATACCAAAACTTGAATCACAAACACATTGAATTATAGGTGGAAGGGGTCAAGTTATCGATGTGAGATGGATCAATAGAGTATATGATTCCGGTGATAATGCGGAAACAGTCCACGTAGTCAAGGTTCCAACAAGTCATGGTGTTCCTGAGTTAGTTGTCATCTCAAGAATGAAATTGGATATGCTCATTAAAAATAATGTGAAACATATTCTATGAAACGACTAAAAATTACCTCAAACTTACCTCAAACCTATTGAAAAATTTGTAACTAGCTTCGGTCTTCATAAATATGAAAGGTACTTTTGATTCTTGAATATTGTAAAAGGAAATAAAAATTATTATTGTTATTTAAGATCACGGGTTTCATGCTCAAGGTCTTTCATTTTGTAGGTCAAACACCCATTGAGTGCTTCTAAGGTTTGTCCTAGGTCAAGAAGTCAAAAGAGTCATTGTCATAAGTTGAAGACCCCATCGAGCACATTGTAACTTGTAAAAAGAATCATTTTTGTGTTTAAAAGTATCAAAATACCCTTCAAGGCCAAGTTAGCCTATTATTTAAGAATTCAACCTATTTGAGGAGCCTCGTCCACCTTAGAAGTGTTAATTTTTCAGATTGTTCTATGTTGTATTAATTACTTTAGCCCAAATCAATACTTCAATTATAAATATTTCTAATTACAATTAGTCTTTCCATTCATCAACGGTGATTGAAGATAGAACAATAAATGCAATGAAAAAGGAGACAATCAACACATCAACAAGAGACACCAAGTTTGGTCAAAGACTAAGGAAAAGCCCACTATGGGGAAAACCCTTTGAAATTATTCTTCTATTAGATTGTCATAAAATGTTCGACAGAGAGTATAATGAGCTCAATACATTATCATCAGTAAAAAAACCCAAAAACTTTCAAAAATATGTTTCTAGCATAAAAATATATCAGATACAACTTTTCCTCTCTATGATCAACTTCGGTCTTCAATGAAATATGATTCAAACTTCCTGGTCGCATGTAGGAGGATTTGTCGGAGCGACTGAAGGCTTTCAGTCGCACCCTTGTCCCTGCAAGTCAGTGACTCTGGTTGAATTTTCCCTGTGATGTGCCTACAACTGTAATCCAAAAACCCTAAAAAAGTGTGAGCCTTGAACCATGTAATTTTGGACCTTTTGTGAACTTTTGTTGTCGACCCTACCTCAAACCTATGTGAGCCAATCCACGAAGAAGAGAAAAAGAATATTCTTAGTGATTTCAAAATGAGCTTGACGAAATTTTTATTTATAGGCTTCCAAGGGTGACCAATTTTCTTTAGGGGTGACCTTGTCCAAATGTGCATATGTGGGCTTTCCTTCATAAGTACACTTTCCCTTGACCAAATTTGATGATCATTAGGTTGATTTTGGTCCTATCGAAAAGAGGAATTCAATGCAATCATTATCTCCATAAAATGAGTTGTCTAAAGTGGAATTTGACTGTAGTTGCATATTTTAACACTCCCTCTCAACTAGGGAGAATTCCACCTATCAATATTTGACCATCGATCAAAATGTCATGTATATCCTGTCATCATATCATGTCCCATCTCTACCCAACTCTATCTATTGAAAAATTCTCGAGTCTAAAGAAGAAGATTCATTGAGGAGCTAATGCTACCACCCTCTACATTTTCGGAGAGAATATCTCAATCCAAAACCACATCTAGGAGTACATCTCAACTCAAAATCCCATGGGGGAGATAAATATCTCCAACCCCATATCGAGCAATAGGTGATATAGGGGATCACATCTCAGCCCATCCTATTGCCTACCAATCTTCCCAACGATGACCCTCAAGAGTCATGTCTTATAACATCTACATCATAATCCAAGCCTGGGTGAGATACCTAACTTACCAAAAGGTAAGGATCACACACCCCCAAGCCCTCCTCAACCTGTTGGCCAGATGGGGAGGGACAATCCCAACAAGCCCAACTTGTGGGTATGATACCAATTGGGGTATACTCTACAAATACCAAGATAAGGGAGCAACATCTCCAACCCTATGGGTAATAGATAGGGTGATACCCTATTGTCTAGAGATCCCTTAACCCCAGGAGCCCTTTATCTAAATTCCACACACTAGGAGGTAAAATAGGGGGGGAGAGGTGGCTCAGTTTCCTTGATCAATGATGCCCCTTATTAGTAAGGGTTACATCCATCATTTCAACCTTCTCTCTAAAGACCAAGAACTTTCCTTTCAACAAAGCTTTGGTGAGAATATATGCAATCTTCTCATCTGTCGATATGTGATGGAGTCTAACGGCTCCTCTCTGCACCATTTCTCTAATGAAATGATATTGAATCTTTATGTGCTTGGCATTTTCATGAAATATAGGATTCTCTGTCAGATGGATCCCACTCTTGTTTTCACAATATATCAATGTAGTGTCTAGGACCTATTAAAATAGCTCTCCAAAAATATTCCTCAACCAAACTACCTCACAACTAGCCATGCTAGCAGAAATATACTCTACCTTGATGGTACTCAATGCTACAGACTTCTTCTTCCTACTCATCTAAGATATCATGGAATATCCAAGGTTAAAACAACATCCATATGTACTCTTCCTGTCAAAATTGTTTCTTTCCCAGTCAGCATCGGTGTATCCATGAAGTCGAACATCTCTGGCAATAATATCTCAAACCAATTGTGATCGTCCCTTGAAAATATCTCAACATGTGTTTGGCAGTGATCCAATGTGCATGGAGAGGCCCAGTCATGAATTTACTCAGCGTATTCACTACATAGCATATGCCTAGACGAGTGTTCACTAGGAGCATCAGAGCCCCAATCAACTTTATATACTCAGATGGATTCGCCAAATGAGGTCTTGTAGCTTCTCGACATAACTTCTTGAATTTCATTTCCATCAGTGTGGGTAGTGATTTGCATTTTTTCATTCCAAATCTTTCCAATAGCTTCACAACATATTTCCTTGTGAAAGGAAAATCTCACTGGGCCTTTGCCACATGTCAAGGCCTAGAAAGTAGTGCATGAGTCGAAGGCCCATCTCAAATTTAGAGGCTAGCTCCCTCTTACACTCGATCATCAGGGGCTCACTACTTTTCAATAATATATCGTCAACATATAAAACCAAAATTAACGACATACCTTGGATTACCTTGAAGTAGAGGTTGGGATCGACATTACCTCTTGTCAATCACAGCTTCACCAAGTAATTGTCTATGTGGGTGTACCATGAGTTGGGGGCTTGATTCAAACCATACAATGCCTTATTCAACCTGCAAACATGCGTCTTTCGATCCTCCACTTCAAATCCTTGTGGCTTCTCAACATGCACTTTTTCTTGTAACATGCCATGGAGGAACGCAGTCTTGACATCCATTTGATGAAGGGTCCATGCTTGACTTGTGGCAAGGGAAACTATTGAGTGAATGGTTCTATATCGAGCCATAGGTGAAAATATATCATCATAATCTTCTCCCTATTTTTGGGAGAATCCTCGAGCCACGAACCTTGCCTTGTATTTCTCAATGCTTAATCTTGAATAGCTACTTTGAAGTTATCACGGATTTGCCCTTCGATCTCAACACAACATACCATATGTCACTTTTGATGGTTGATTCATATTCTTCATCCATAAAATATTTCCAAACTTGTTCCTTCATGGATTCTTCGAATGTGGGAGGTTCAGCTTGAATCGCAGTGCTCATGGCTGCAACATATCCCTAATACCTACATGGCTTCTTCCTTTCTCTAAATTATCTTCAAATGGGAGTTCATCTCTCATCATTCTAGAGTGTGTCTCAAAGCCAAAGTGGCCTCTTCCTGGTGGTAGGATCACATGGATGAGGATCTAAGAGATCCATGGCCTCGCTGGGATCATCAATAATGTATGTCTCATTCTTCTCAGGAGGAGAAGGCAGAGGAAGGTCCCTTACTTTTCCAAGGGAAACATCTTCATCGAATGTAACATCCATGCTAATTTCAACCTTCATTTGATCAGGAATATATATTCTAAATGCTTTGGAATTTTCACAATATCCAAAAAATGTACCTTTTCTTCCCTACACTTCCAACATGTTCCTTTTGTCCTTAGACAAATGAAAGTATACGGGGCAGCCAAAGATACGGAGATGACCAACATCGGGCTTAACAACTATGAATACATCTGTGGGGGTCTTGTTGTCTAATGTTTGATGATGTACCCTATTTTGAACATATACGACATCATTTGTTGCTTCTCCCCAAAGGAACTTCGACATATTTTTATCATGGAGCATGTAGGTTTTAACCCCGTACAGAAATTACATGCATAGGAATTCTAAAAATAGAAATAAACAATGGCGAGAGCATAAAACATAAAACAGATATAGATAGCGATTTTCCCTTGGATCCTAAAACTAGGACTACCAGATTGATTTTTCATTATGTTCCTTTCAGTGTTACAATACATATATATACATGTCGAATCATCCATAAAACCCAATCCACTAACCCTGGATTAGAACATAACCGTAGTTCCCTTGACCAGATCTACAAAATACCATGGACAGTAAACTATCATGCCCAAACCATGTGCAAAATTCATGCAGAAAACCATGGTAAGTTTTCCCACCTAATATAGGGTCCAAAAAAAGATTCCCTGGGTGCTACCAAAGACCCTGTGTAGGGGGACTATCGCCCCCTACATATCCCCCTATGACCCCCCGACAGCACCTGGTGCAATGCACAAAGGGGGATATTTCCCCCCGATGACCCCCCCCCCCTCCTGTGTGTGGGTTAGTCATGGAAAGAACATAACACAACCCAAAATTCTCCCACTTATTGTTTTCGTTCCAAAGGGCGCCATAGGAGAGCTTATTCATTGATCTAGCCTAGCAACGCCCATTGTTTCTATACACCAAAAGAAATTCTCAGTGCTCATAAAATTTTTCAATGCATCTGCAGTATTCTTCAAAGTGTCCACCTTTATGAGCAACACCTTTTTGTCCTCAACCATATCCCTCACAAATTGATATTGAACATCAATGTGCTTTGTTTTTTAATGATAAGCAAGGTTCTTTTCCAAGAAAATTGCACTTTGACTGTCACAGTATATCCTTATAGCTCGATGTACTAACCCCAACTCAAATATAATATCTGCAACCAAACTACTTCCTTACTTGCATGAGTGGTTTCCATGTATTCTACCTCTGTAGTTGAAAGTGCCACTACAGACTGTCTCTTACTCATCCAACTGATTACACCTCCAAATAGGTTAAACACATACCCACTTGTAGATCTTCTCTATTTCAGATCTCCAGCCCAGTCTCCATCAACAAAGCCACATATGTCCAAAACTCTGTCCAATCCTAGTCCTCCTTGTTAGCACAAACCATGATCACTAGTTCCATGCAAATACCTGAAAACCTGCTTCATTGTTGGCCAATGCTCCTTCCCCAATTTTGACATAAACTACTCAATACTCCCATTGCATGTGCAATGTCTAGTCTAGTACATACCATTTCATACATCAGGATATTGACTGCACTTTCATATGGAACACGAGACATGTCCTCTTCCTCATCTTGTGTCTTGGGACATTGTTCAATGGATAACTTTACACCTACAAGAATAGGAACCTTCACCAGTTTACTATCCTACAAATTAAACCTCTGCAGTATTGTCTCGACATGCTTCCTCTGGTTTAACTAGAACTTCCTCTTTGCCTAACCTCATTTAATTTCGACGCCCAAAATATAGTTTGCAACACTAAGATCTTTCATGTCGAATTTGGAGGACAATTAGGTCTTCAAATCCTGGGTAATTTCTTTGTCATTTCCAACCATCAACATATCATCCACATACAAGACCAAATAAATAACACGGTCACCAATTAATTGAAAATACACATGGTGATATGTTTTTCTTCTTGTGAAGCAGAGTCCCGATATAAATGTATCAAATTTCTGATACCACATCCTTGGTGGCTGTTTTAACCCATACAGAGACTTTTTTAACTTGCATACCAGTTATTTCTTACCCTTCACCGCAAAGCCTTCAGGTTGCTTCATGTAGATCTCTTCTTCCAGATCCCCATGAAGAAATGATGTCTTCACATCCATCTATTCTACCTCAAAATCAAAAGTAGCAACAACAGATAAAAGTAATCTAACAGAAGCTACCTTGGAAATAGGAGAAAATATATCACAAAAATCAATTCCCGACACTTGGGAATAACCTTTTGCTACCAACCAAGCTTTGTATTTCTCCACCTTGTCTTCTGCATTTGTCTTCTTCTTAAACACCCATTTGCTACCAATGGGTTTACTTCCAGCTGGAAACTCCACCAGATCCCAAGCCTCATTTTTGTGCAAAGATTCCATTTCATCAACCATGGTGTCTTTCCATAGTTTTCCATCCTCTGAATCTACTGCTTCCTTCACAGTTCTAGGTTCATCATCAATAATACATAAAAAAAAAAAAAAAAAAAAAAAAAAAAAAAAAAAAAATTGAATAGAAAGTAGATGGACTATACCTTTCTAGCTTCCTTCTTCCTCAAACTGGTCTTCTCACAGCCGGAGTTTGTGGCTCTTCATCTTCTGATTCCTCTTCTGCTATAGAGTATGATTCTTCTTCCTTTAATTCAAACTCTATCTTCTCAGGTTCCTTAGGTAGGAGTTCATGTTTAATAACATCTTTCACCTCTCTAAACACCACATCTCGGTTGTACACAACCTTTCTTGTTTTTGGGTTCCAAAGCTTATAACATTTTAAACCATCCTTATACCCAATAAAGATGCAATTTTCAAATTTACTATCCAACTTTGTTCTTTTCTCCTTTGGAACATGTACATATGCATCACATCCAAATACCCTCAGATGTGAAAGAGAATGCTTTTTACCAATCCATACCTCTTGTGGAGTCTTATCCTCCAACGTTGATGAAGGTGATTTGTTGACCCGGTAACATGTAGTCTCCACCGCCTCTGCCCAAATTTCTTGTCCTAACTCGACACCACTAAGCATGCTTCTTTCCCTTTCCATCAATGTCTTGTTCATTCATTTTGTCCATTTTTCTCAGGCGCGTGTGGAGTAGTCTTCTATCGTGCTATACCACACTTCTTACAAAACTCTTCAAATTCCTTCTTGCAAAACTCTCCACCATTATATGTCCTCAGTACCTTATCTTATTCTCTGTCTGGTTTTCCACCAGAGCCATAAATTCTTTAAACCTGTCAAGGACTTCAAATTTCTTTTTGAGGAAATATATCAATGTATTCCTTGAGAAGTCATCTATAAATTATACATAGTACACATACGTACCCAGTGATGGAACTGACACAGGTCCAAACACATCACTATGCACAAGCTCTAATATCTGCGTCGCCCTCTTAGCACCAGAGGGGAAACTCACCCGATTTTGCTTCCCATATACACAATCTTCATAGAAATAAAAATCTAGTTAGAAATTAGACATACCTTCTACCATAACATTATGATGAAGTATTCGAAGGCCCTTCTCTCCAATATTTCCAAGCCTTTGATTCCATAGCATGGTCCTTTCTCCATAGACCACTAAATTTTCTCCTTCACTTTGAGTAACCACATAAATGTTGCACCCATCAATAACAGTGCTACCTTGAATCTTGTACAAAGTTCAAATCCAAACTCCCCGCATCAATACCAGTGCTCTCCTAACCATCTTGTAGTTATCATTCTCGAACATTATTTTTACACCTACATCATCGAGATCGCTTACATATTTCATATTTCTGTCTAATGCAGGAATATGCATAACACCCGAAAGTGTTCTAATCCTTCCACCTTACAACATCAACTTGACTTTTCTGCGACCAACGATTCTATCCTTCCTGGCATCCCCTAAGAAGACATCACCACCATCATATTTCTCATACTTGCAAAAACACTCTCTATGGGGAGTGAAGTGAAAGGATGCACCTGAGTCAATCAACCATGCCTCATGATCTACATGTGCACTTGAAGAAGAATCCAAGTACACATCCCCACCTCAATTAAGGATGCACCTGAGTCAATCAACCATGCCTCATGATCTACATGTGTACTTGAAGAAGAAGCCAAGTACACATCCCCACCTTCATCTGAGGTGGTTTTCACCTCTACAGAAGGGGCATCATAAAATTCCTTTCCTTTCTCAGGAGCTTTAGATTTACAATTCCTTTTGAAGTGCCCTTCCTTTCTGCATTTCCAGCACACCTTTACAGGTTTTCCTGGAGATTTATATCTCCCTCTAGATTTAGACCTCCCACTCGAGGAATTTTTTTTTTTATGTTATGGGACCGTCATTGTACAGAAAAGGCATCACCATTCTGGCCCTCCATATTTTTCCGTCTCATCTCCTCCGACGGTAAGGATGATACTATTTCATCAAATTTCAAGGCAGTTGCATTGCTACCTATTGCAACAACCAGACTATCCCATGAATATGGTAGAGAACACAACAAGTGGATGCACTTATCTTCATCTGAAATTTTAATATCAACATATAATAATTGACTTACCACAACCTCTGAGTCTCCATCTTTCATCCTCAGATTATATATTTTTTTCTGTAGGAATAGTTTATTCACCAGAGACTTAGAATGGTACAAAGTCCCTAACTTGTCCCACAAAGCCTTCGCTGAATCTTCCCCTGATACATTCAACAATACTGAATCTGAGACACACAATCCTATTGTGCTCTTTTCCTTCTGATCCAAATTTTTACAGTCTTCATCTGGAATTTCTTTTGGTTTATTACCTGGATCTACCACAATCCACTGATCTTTATCCACCAACAGATCCTCCATCTTGAGTTTCCACAACTCAAAACTATGACCATTAAATTTGTCGATCTCTATCTTTCCACTACTCCCCGTCTTATTTCACCACTAGAATCGATCCCGCAGATCTCCCACTGAACAAGGTCTACCATAGGTCCGAGAAAAAACCCCTCAGCAACAAAGGCATCCCCTTGAAGCCAAAACAACTCTCATACCAAATGTAGGTTTTAACCTTCTACAAAAATTACATGCATATGAATTCTAAAAAACAGAAAATAAGCAATGGTGAGAGAACAAAACATAAAACAAATATACACAAAGATTTCCCCTGGATCCCAAAACCAAGACTACTAGATTGATTTTTCATTATGTTCCTTTTGATGTTACAATACATATATATACATGTTGAAGCATCCATAAACCCCAATCCATTAACCCGGGATTAGAACATAACCGTAGTTCCCTTGATCGGATCTACAAAATACCATGGATAGTGAACTATCATGCCCAAAACCATGTGCAAAATCCATGCACAAAACCATAGGTTGGTCCACCCACCTAATATAGGGTCCAAAAAAAATTCCCAAGGCGTTGCCCCAAACCCTGTGCAGGGGGGCTACCGCCCCCCTGCATACGCCCCTATGACCACTCAACCACACCTAGTGGAATGTACAGGGGGGAGGCTAGTCATGGAAATAATATAACACAACCCAACATAGCATGGCACGAGAAACTTCTATAATGGACCTGTTCTTTCTTTCAACCACTCCATTTTATTTGGGAGTATTGGGCACAATTTTCTCTTTCTTGATACCTTCCTTCTTGCAAAAATCAATGAACTCCTTTGATGTGTACTCTCCACCATTGTTGGACCTGAATATTTTGGTTTTCTTCCCTATTTGATTTTCAATCAAAGCTTTGAACTCCTTCAACATTTCAAAGGCTTCATCCTTGTGCTTCAAATAATATATCCATGTATTTCTTGAGAAATCATCAATGAAGGTGATATAGTAGAGATGGCCACCAATAGAATGCATGAGCATCGGACCACATATGTCAGAATGGATGAGATGGAGGATGTCATTTGTCTTATTCCTACTAGAGGGGAATGGTCCCCTTGTCTTCTTTCCACTAGAACAACCTAGACATACTCCATCATGTTGGGATTGAACCTTGGGAATCCATGAGACCAATTTCTCTAATTTCGAAATAGTGTCATAATGTAAATGGGCTAATATTCAATGCCATAGCTCACTTAGATGATTAGTATCATGGACCAATGCTAGAAATGGTCTTCCAGTAACCCTATACAGTCCTTCATATCTTGATCCTAATGTGAATGCATCTCTCATAGGTGATCCAACGGGCCAAGAAGAACATTTCCCCTCATGAAGGTAACCCTCATCCCTTTATCTTCCAAAGTGGATATTGATACCAAATTCTTCTTCAATCCTGGAACATACATCACATCATGGAGAAAAATAGATTCTCCTAAATTCAGATGAGATTTGACGGACCCAAAACCTTTAACAAGATGAGGGGAGTTGTCTCCAAGAATGATTTTCAAATTTGACTCCCTCTCTATCAAATTAGAGAGAAATTCCTTATAACCAAAGAAGTGATGAGTGGCCCCACTATCAATCAACCAACTATCCCACGAATCCAAAGGAGATGAATTAGTAAGGGAAAAAATAAGAATATATTTAGATTGATTCACAGTATTTCTTTCATAACTGGAGAATTTTGACTTCTTTTGTGGACAGCGAACTTCTTCATGATCACTTGGAGCATCTTGTCTTCTTCTTTCATATCTTCCATTGCGATCATTTCTTCGGTCATATCTCCTTCTTTGATCATCTAACATGTTGTTTTTGCTTCTAATATTGTAGCATGTTCCATTGTTCTTCTCAGGGCAATCTTCAGCATAGTGGCCTTTCTTATGACAATTGTAGCATTTGATGTGCAAAAATTCCTTTCTTCTACTCAAATTTTGATGAGGAGGCTTTCTTGAATTTGATGGACCTCATTTTCCTTTCTTCTTCTTCTTATCATGAGTGATGAATAAAGTGGGCTATCCTTCATGATTTTGTATCCTTCCTCTTGATATTATCCTTGATTCTTCTTGAGTGAGATTTCCAACAATTTCATCAAATGACGGGAGGAAATTATTGTTGGTTATAGTAGCAATAAAGGTCTCCCAAATAAGAGGGAGATCACTTAGATTCATGTTGGATTAAGGGGTGATGACCCAAGTTCAAAGTTAGCTGCGCCAACCAACAAAACCCTAAACTGTTGACCCTTTTGGCAACAACCTATGTAGCGCAGGTTGCAATCTCACCTGAAGCAGTATTAGGGGATGAAAAAAGCAAGTTTCTACATCTAGAGGTTAGTGTGTTGGATTCCTGCAGTTTCTAGGTCTTATTTTGATCTTCATGAACCCTAACCCTTACAATACATATAGTTGCAGTAACGAGTAGAAACCGAATATAAACCTTCGCAAAATGCTTTCAACATTCATAACATTAAGTAAATAAGAAGATATGCTAGTTCAGTGCATCAATTAAGAATTTCTTCATATGAATTCATAATAACAGAGCTAATATATAGAAATAGCATAACTAAATAAAGATGCACACATACGCAATTATAGCTTCAAAAACAGCCTTTACTGATGTAATATTTTCTATTAAAAACTCTTATTCCTTGTGAACATAGCTGCAGGGCCCTACGCACTCAGCTTGTGGACTTACCAAGATCTCCATGCACACAGCACCGGGAGCCTTCCGCTTCACCCAAGTATAGGAAATGTACTTCCCTACCTTAGACTACTTGCCTATACAATGATCTTCTATTCCAATTACTTCCTAGACTCGTTATGACTCCTCTATATATAGCCTTCTCTTTTACAATACCATGGTTCACGGACCTTGGGTAGGTCACAAAACTCCCTATATTCTAACAAACTAAGGGACTAAAGCCCCTTTTGACTCCTATGACCTTTGCACCCCACTCCCTCAAAACTTGGAGACTTTACAAGTATACAAAAATTAATTACAAAATTCACCCCAGGGGACCCTATCCCAACAGGCCCCTAACACAATTTGGTGACTCGTCCTCAAGTCACTCTGTTTGTGGCACCTCGATCCTTGCCTGTAGATCATTGAACTCAATATTCAAAACCTGCAAGTTTGATGTTCCCTATGTAGCAGCTTGTTGCACTTCTTCAACGAACTTTGTAGTAGTTGGGCCTTCAACTACAATGCCCATGGTCTTTTGAGTTTGTTTCATGCCCTTGAGCTTGATCTGCATTGAAAAAGTCAACTGACTTGCCTCATCTGTCCATGGATGTGTCCTTGAATATGTGATCGCTTCCTTGCAACGTAACTCATCAATCTTGTTTTGAACTAGCTTGTCTTCCTGTAGTCTAGTGAACCTTTGCACTGGTGCTAAGGTCCGCGCTATTGATTTGATCTCATCAGACTGGAATTTCTTTTCCCTAACGTTTGTGAAGATCTTTTGTAGATTTGGATCCTCTTGCAGTGAGGTCCATAACTCCATGGCCTGCTCACACAACTCACTACAGCCATTGACTACATCTTCTAAGATTTCCATCCCTTCTTTAATAGAAACTTCATGCTACTCTCTAACTTTTTGAGCCATAGTAGGTTGCAGCTTCAATTGGAGTTCTCAGATCTGTAGCTGCAACTCAAACTTTACTTGGACAATTTTGTCCTGAGAATCTTTAACTGCAACTGCCAGCCTTTGAATCTTCTTCACGAAGGCCACATTTGCTGGAACCTTGAGCTCTAGAAGCTCATTGTAGGCCTATGAAATAGCAGCTTCGATTTGTTGGCTATGTGTTGTTACCTCCTATTTATTTAAGGGCCTATGCATTTTCCTCAAAAATATGTTGTTTATTGGTCTTGACTTCACTAGTCACTAGCAAGGCATGTTGCTCTCAGGTCCTTAATTCATCTAACACCCCTTGGTGCAGCTTGGGCAGAGTCTGAATGGGAAATGCAACCAAATTGAGACGGATATTCTTCATCTGGAGTAGTTATGATTTTTCTTCTGTTGAGTCATCGCGCAGGGACCCTTCTGGAAGTGGTACCACGTGGAGATCCATAGTGATCTCAACATCCAAAATGGACCCACTTGCTTGATTCATGCTCACTTGCTTCCTACTCACCTGAGCCACGCTTGCTTGAATTAAACTAGTTTATACCTACAAATCCTGAAGGCCCTATTGGGCCTTACTAAGCAACTACTGGTATTGTTGTTCAAAGTGGCTCATGAGCCTCGTTGTCACATCGCAGACCACATCTCCAATTTCATCCAAGTCCCCCTCTGTGAGGACCAAAGGTGTCATGCCCATTATTCTTTTGGAATTTTTCTTCTTGCACTACCCTGTGGTAGTCCTCTTCTTCTACTTTTTGACCACAAAGGGGATCCCAACTCCACACCCCCTTCTTCATCCACCTCGGCCTCTTCCTCCTCCTGAATTTTTTCAAGGTCTAAATCTTCAACCTCAATCGCAGTTTTTTCCTTCTCGACTTCTCTTTCCTTAGTCATCACTTCGACAGCATCCCTCGCCGCAGCTTCTTTCTCGTGTGGAGCCTTTTCTTGGGTAGCTTTCTGAGCCTCCTTCTTATTTTTTGCTACCGAGGTATGTGTTGCTGACCCCTCAATAGTTGTGCTGGTACCTGCGTCGGAATCCAAAGGGGTGAGCCAATCACTTAGCCACTTGCTGATGAACCCTAAAATGTCTTCTTCAGCAACCAAGTAAGGTAACTTGTGCCATATGCCCCGTGCATCCTTCTTTGAGTGAATATGTAGATTTTGGAAATCTACCTTGAAATTTGCAATGTTTGTGTACTACACATGCAAAGTAGGTGATAGCCTTGCCCGCTAGCTAATCACCGTTCTGAGCTCCATCTTGGACAACATCCAAAACATCTTGGTCTATATGATGTGCATGAGGTCTTTAGTAACCCGTAGCGAAGTGAACTTCGCTGCCTCTGGTAAATCTGAGTCCTGCAGAGGGAATTGACTTTCCTCGGGCGTCCTCCATGCCACTAAGGCAATCAAAAACAAAAACCAAGCATAGTTAAACACCTTGCCCTCATCTAGGGCCTCCCTCCAGTCCTACAAAAACTCACTACACATATATTGAACCCAGCTGTATTGGACCCCTTGTGTGCACTACGCAGTCACTGAAACAACAGGTGTTGTACTTCATCAATGCAACACTTTCTCATGATCTTTCCGAACAAGATCTGTGCAACAAACTATACCCTACCATATGATATGGATTGAATAGAGTATCCGTGCAACTTCTTGACCAGATAAAAATTTTCCTTCATTTGGTTCGCCAAATTCTTTTCCTATGACTTTCCTACGAAAGCCTCTGCGGGGTCCACTCCTTAGGATGGTAGCAATGTGATCCAGTGTATCAGCATGTCTGTAATCGGGATGGGTTCTCCTAGCCAGAGACACCCATCATGCACTAGTGTCATCAATTCGTGCACACTAACTATGTTGATGATGGTGCGACTGAAGTGCAGCACCCACAACAGGTTGAGGAGCCCTGCACCCTCAACTTCATCCAGCCAGGTCATCGGTTCAAGGTGCATAATGCCCGACTCCTCATAATAGACCTTTTTGAGGTACTTGTGCAGTTTTAACTGAGGAAATTTCTCATGGTCCCAGTCCTCCATTTTTAGATTTGGTATTCGCCTGATCCAAGTGGCTTCAGACACATGAAAAAGTCCAAGAGGGCTCAGAAATGGGCAAATTCAAAGGGGTCAGATTTCTCTCGAACTAGCACCAAATCAAAGTGCCCGTCACCCTGATTCCAATAGTGTGAATGACACTTAAATTTGAGCTTGTATGAGGGAGATAGAGCCAGTCAAAGTTTTGGTCAAAGTTGCCATGTGGGCCATGTTTAATGGTCCTACAAATTGCACCGACAGCAGTCACTGAAATCTAGCCACTGGGCAGGCAAAATTGCTGCCTCTTTAAAATTCCCAATGACCCTTATTTTCATTAAAATCAAAAAGGACCATACGTTATTAAAAAACAAAAATAATTTTAAAAAAAGGGCAAGTCGGGCCCGCTAGACCTACCCACCCCAATGGCATAACACACAATATTAAAATCCAAAAATGGGTTGTCCGTTTCAACGACCGAGATATAATAGTGGATGGGAGTTTGGTGGGTATCGAACCCGTGTCAACCACGTGGGTCGACCCGCCCCATGCGACGGCCCCATAACACATTAAATCGTCAGCGCCAAACTAATACAAGACAACAAACATAAAAATTAAACAACATAACCATGCTCTATGTTTAGCGCGGTTGGGATTTGATGCCCCGACCTCCCTGCCTCAAACCGGCCACCCTAACCAACAGGCCAACGACCTTCACATTCTAATATTTGCCACTAATTATGCTTATAAACCTTTGTTTCCAATTGCACAGCGTAAAACGAAACGGAGAGAGAGAGAGCCAATGGAACGAGGAGGCTAATAATAGAGTTCTATGCAGTGGAACCATGCCCAGGTGGAATCATGACGTAGTTCCAGGAGGCAGAACCCTGACACGCTTTTCGAGACAGGGAATATTCTCTTGATGTCGAAGATTCCTTGGGAGGTAAGTTTTCCCAGTGTAAGAATGTAATCAAGTTATAGTCATTTTTCTCATATTTTCACAGGGAATACAATGGTGAGGTTAGATTCACCTTTCGAGAAGTGGATTTGCATATTCCCAGCAGAGGAGAATCTTGATGGAATCTTCCACATTCCTTGGAGGCTGAAATTTCCCAGATCCATAATGCAGCCAACTTTATGCTCATTCTTCTCAGAATTTCACAAGAATCTCAATGGTGAGATCATTTTTCTAATTTGAGTTGTAGATCTTTAGTCAACCCAGAGGAGGGAATCTTTGGGGAATCATGGGGAATCTAAAAGATTCCTACAGACCCAGATTTTGCCGATGTGAGAATTCAACAAATGGATAGTCGATTTTACACCTCTCAACGAAAACAATTCAGTGGTGTAGTCATTTTTTGTAGCTGAGCCTTCTGTTGTTCTGCGATTTTCCAGATTGGAGTGATGGTGTTAGATTTCAAAGCATGGACAGTCAATTATATGCCATTCGACGTCACGATTTTGATGATGCATTCAGATCCAACAACTGAGTATTCTATTCTTCAACCAGCATCAGATTTGAGGTATATGATCTTTTGTTGTCATGTACTTCTTTTATCATTTTCTATGAGATGTACTATGTTGTTTAGTTTCTTGCTTGACATATGAAGCAGAATCTTTGTGTCTATTTCATGTGAGATGTATTCATCATGGATTGTTATGTATGTTTTGATTTGATCCCTTTGCTGACATGATGGTGGGATACTCATTGTCACCATGGGTGTTTTGGTTGGGATCCCTTTGATGCCATGATGGTGGGATACTTATTGTCACCATATGTAAGATTATGTCATGCTGATAGGAGGCCTATTGTGAGTGATAGTTCCTGTAGCGAAACGTCTCATGGAGAGACTTTTCCACTCATGTAGAGGGTGCATGTCCTTGTATGATAGAAAACATAGTCCATGTACATCTTCACCATTTCCAGCACTGAATGAAGCGGCCAACACCATCTTGACACTGGGCCGGGAGACGTAGTCCACACTGGACGAAATCCATTATCAATGTCTCTTGTTTATTTTTTGTTGATCGTCCTTATGTTTCCATTTTCTTAAGCATGCATATATGTTCATTTATGCTCTTATAAAATCCAATTCTAACTACATCACAAAAGCAAAAGATCTTGGATAATTCTGGTAGCTGAAGCAACCAGGATCAAGTTTGGTATCAGAGCAGTCTTTGCATGCCTGTGAATTGCAAGCGTGAAAAGTGGAATGTGCAGCAATGGAGGATGACAAAGAGATGTATGAGGCCATGCTCAAAGTGTCCAAAAATATGGACATAATGTATGAAGCTCTATAAGAAGAGACAAAGGAAAAGTAGTGATTGTACCTTGGGTTGCAAGCGACGGAAGAGGCCCTAGAAGAACTGAAGCACAACAACCAGAGTCTTCTAGAAGATAATGTTGAATGGAAGATACTTCTATGAGAAGAGAAAGAGGAGAAACAGAGGTTGCTACGATAATTGCAAGCTAAGGACGAGGCCTTGGAAAATCTGCAGCGTGACCAATGTGAGGTAAAAAGTAATTCTCTCACTTCATGTATGTGTCATGATGACAATTTCGTTGTTTTTGAAAATCATACTACAGGAATTGGCTCCAAACTGCTGAAGAGAATGGGGTATGAAGAAAAAATCTTGGGAATTAATGGCCAAGACATCGTCAACCCCATCAAAGTAAAGAAATTACCCCATCAAGTAGGACTTGGGTATGTTGGGAAGGAATTTGGGGAATGTGCCAAGACAGCCAACGAGCCACCAACAACAGATGATGAGAAGCCCTCATCAATTCTTTACAAATCGACAGTGGAGGTAAAAGATGTTGATTTCCCTTAAGTTTCATCTTCATATAGTATAATTTCTATTGGAAATGTGGAGATACCAACTACAGGGACAAACCTGAGGCTCCTTACCAGGATGAGGTACAAGGAAGAAGAAAACCTTCGTGTTAATATCCAAGGCATAACTCAGCCATTCGAGGTTGTGCAAAGACCTCGATTTGCAGGCTTGGGATACTCCAAAGGAGAATGCTCAAGGGTGTCAGATGCTTCCGAGACATTGTTCAAATTTTCGAGGAAAGTGAATAATGGGAACACATCACCATCATCCCATGGTAGTGCCCATTGTAGGGAAAGAGTTGACGCAAGCTCTCATCACCATAATTACACCAGAGAGAGCAAGGAAAGGTATAACAAGTCTCAATATTCAAATGTTCATTTCGATTACAAACATGTTGTTAATGATGGACATAAATCATGGCATCGAAAAACATGTACTTTTTGTGGCTTACATAACCATATATTTCATGAGTATTAGAAGAGAATGGTAGCACAAAAGAGGATGAGGTGTGAAATGCCTTCTCCACCGCAAGGGAAGAAACATGTTAAGCAGATCTGGAGGAAGAAGAACTATTGTAGTCATTGCAAAAGAAGTGGTCATCAAAGGGAAACATGTTGGAGGCTCCATCCAGAGCAGCATCACAAGGACAAAGCATCAGTGCATGAACAAGATGAAACAGTTGTTCGACCATCGAATGCACCACAAGGAGATGACCCATTCACTTTGATAAGTGAGAAATGGTTCTTCTAGGTGTGGTAGAATGTCAAGGACTCATTTTTTCCAATAATGTGTTGCATTTTAAACTATAAAAGTGATGATGCATTTTCCATCATGTGTTGCAGGAACAATGATGTCTAGCCTTATTTTGTGTTGCATTTTAAACTGTGAAAGTGATGATGTGTTTCCATCACTTGATAAAGCAACAATAGTGTTTGGACTTATTTTTGTAAATCATGTGTTGCAATGATGATGTGTTTTCCATCACTTGTTGAAGAAATAATGATATTTTGGCCTTGTTTTCATAGTTGGGGTATTTGTTTCCATTTTGATATAAACTTGACCACAAAGTATGTGTTATAAACTCGTGGCAAGTATGGGATGCTTGGGTCATTAATTGTTCATGTTGATAAGTATGTAATTTACAAAAAAATGTACTACAAGTTTGCAGAGGGTGAAAGTGTCGTCTTATCACTTATGGCTCTAAAGGACAAAGGTGAAGGAGAAGGAAGGGTGACCTGTCAGGACACTTGTAGTGCAAACAAGGTACAAAAAAGTTGCAGATTATTCTCATGCTTTTAGAGGACCAAAAGCTCCTCAATGGGGAGGATTGATCCAGGTGGCTCCAAACACATGTAGATGCCCAAGAGGGCTCATAAATGATCAAAATTCAAAGTGGTCATATTGCTATCAAACCAACGTCAAATCTAAGTGCTTGTCGCCTTGATTCCAATGGTGCGAACAACACTGAAATTTGAGCTTGTATGAGGGAGATAGATCTAGTAAAAGTTTTGATAAAAGTTGTCATGTGGGCTAGGTTTAATGGTCCTACAAATTGCACCAGCAGCGGCCACCAAAATCTGGCCATCGGGTGGGAAACATTGTTTCCTCTTTAAAATACCCAATGACCCTTATTTTCGTTAAAATAAAAAAGGACCATATGTTATAATATTAAAAGCCCAAAATGGGATGGTCATTTCAATGGCTGAGATTTAATAGTGGATGGGAGTTCGGTGAGTATTGAACTGCGCCGGCCACATGGGTCAACCCGCCCCAATGCAGCGGCCCCATAACATATTAAACTATCAATGCCAAACTAATACAAAAAAAACAAACATAAACTTTAAATAACATAACCGAGCTCTATGTTTAGCCAGGTTGGGATTTGATCCCCTAACCTCCCTACCTCAAACTAGCTGCCCTAACCAACAGACCAATGACCTTCACATTGTAATATCTGTCGTGAATTATTCTTATAAACCTTCGTTTCCAATTGCACGGGGTAGAACGAAACGGAGAGAGAGAGGCAATGGAACGGGGAGGCCAAGTACGGAGTTCCATGCAATGGAACCATGCCCAGGTGGAACCATAACACAGTTCTAGGAGGCGAAACCTTGACACACTTTTTGAGATAGCGAATATTCTCCTGATGTCGAAGATTCCTTGAGAGGTAATTTTTCTCAGTGTTAGAATGTAATCAAGTTTATAGTCATTTTTCTCAGATTTTCGCAGGGAATGCAATGGCAAGGTTGGATTTTCCTTTTGAGCAGCGAGTTTGCAGATTCCCAATGGAGGAGAATCTTGGAGAATCTTGAGGGAATCTTCTATATTCCTTGGAGGCTAAAATTTCCCATATCTAGAATGTAGCCAACTTTATACTCATTCTTGTCAAAATTTCACAAGGATATCCATGGTGAGATCAGTTTTCTGACTTGGTTTGCATATCTCTAGTCAACCCAGAGGAGGGAATCTTTAGGGAATCACAGGAATCTAAAAGATTCCTATAAGCCCAGATTTTCCCAGCGTGGATAGTCGATTTTACACCTCTCAGCGACACAAATTCAATGGTGTAGTCAGTTTTTGCAGTTGAGCTTTCTATTATTCATCTACTTTCCATATTGGGGTGACGGTGTCAGATTTCAAAGCATGGACAGTCGATTTTATGCCATTCAACGCCACAATTTCGATGATGCATTCAAATCCAACAGCAAAGTATTCTATTCTTCAACCAGCATCATATTTGAGGTATATGAAGTGTTGTTGTCATGTACTTCTTTGATCATTTGTTGTGAGATGTACTATGTTGTTTCGATTCTTGCTTGATGTATGATGCGGAATCTTTGCATCTATTTCATGTGAAATGTATTCATCATGGATTGTTATGTATGTTTTGATTAAGATCCATTTGTTTCCATGATGACGTATACTCATTGTCACCATGGATGTTTTGGTTGAGATCCCTCTGATGCCATGATGGCGGGATACTCATTGTCACCATGTGTAAGATTATGTCATGTTGATAAGAGGTCTATTGTGAGTGATTTTTCTTGTAGCAGAATATCTTATGGAGAGACTTTGCCACTCATGTAGAGGGAAAATGTCCTTGTATGACATAAAACATAGTCCATGTATATCTTCACCATTTATAGCACTGAATGAAGCATCCAACACCATCTTGACACCGAGACCGGAGACATAGTCCACACTAGACGAACTCCATTATCAATGTCTCTTGTTTATGATTTGTGGGGCTTTTGCTCAGCGATTTCTGCACCAACACTTGTTGAGGCTTCTTTTGCTTCGTAGACATGGGCAGTTTAGGCCTGGGCGACCTAGGCTTAGTAGTAGGCAATTCGGTAGACATAAGTTTGGCTCCGTCTCTGGGAAAGTTGTAGTCATATTATCAATGAAACTCTTTCGAAAGTACTCAGGCACATTTGCTAAGTCTAGTCATGAAAACAGCTCCTCCCAATCTGGCTTAGACATATAGCACTGCTCTTGGCACAAATCAAGGCGAAAACCCTTAAGGAAAGCTCTCAAGAATCAAAGTGTTCGAATGTTGAGAAGTATGTCGTATTTATATACCAATTTGAATTCAAATCCAACCGTTCCCTCCAATTCTTGGTCATTAATGCACATTTTGCGGCAGATTTCCAAATATCTACATCTTAAATGCTCCCCTCGCTCCTTTCAATGAAAAATTCTCCATCCAATCAGATACAGTTCTTCCAACGATAACTTTTTTGCTAGGCTGCACGGAGCCCACTGTTGAAATATGGCAACAAGAATATTCCAATTTAATTTGTCCTTAAATTAAATTGTGAATTAAAATCGAATTTAGTATTAACATCTACTTGGAAATAATTAATTTATTTATTTTAAATTAATTAGTTGGAGAAATTCAAGTTAAAAGTCTTTCTGAAGTCATGCAAGAGTTATCCCTTAAATTAAGGAGATAAGATTGAGCTATATTTGAGTTGTAATTAGTTAACTCAATTTACTGATTTAATTCCAATTAAATTAGTTCCAAATTGTTTGAGGAACTAATGGTGAGTTATCATTCAGTTGATGCATTAATGCACTCAACTAGTGCTACTCCAGTTAACTGAATATTCCCTCATCAGAAACTCATGCATGTCTATTTTTAGAAAGACCCAGTTGAGATTAATGTTCAAGGACAATGTACTATCAGTTGCATGTGTTTTCTCATGGAGAAAACTCATGCATGCAATCAATGATTTATCCTTGAGGATTGCGTAGTTTTGAAGGATTGGTTTTCCAGTTGGTAATAGGAAAATCATCCACAAGGAACAGCATAAGGAAATAGGAGCTTGGAGGGTAGAGAGGAAGGGTGGAGAGAAGCCAAGAAGGATTGGTTTTCCAGTTGGTAATAGGAAAATCATCCACAAGGAACAGCATAAGGAAATAGGAGCTTGGAGGGTAGAGAGGAAGTGTGGAGAGAAGCCAAGATTGCCTGTGAGCATCTGTGAGGATTGTACTGAGAGCTGGCTAGCTGTGAGAGCTAAGGCTTTGTATAATTCCTATGTATTTCCACCATGTATGATAATACAATAGTGTGGGGTTTTTAGCTAAGGCTTTCCCCAAAGTATTTTCATGTGTATTTTCCAATTGATTCTTCTTCTTCTGGTTATATTGTTCAACTCGATCTTTAAGCTTCCGCAAATTGATATTAGAAGTAGGTTATAGTATTCTTCTTTGATTTATATTGCATTATCGAGTTAACCTACACAGATTTTCTACATGGTATCGGAGTTGGATTTGTAGAAATTATCTAAGTGGTATCGGAGCTGTGAATAGTATACTGAGAAGAGAATTCAAAGTTTGAATTTCAGGGTTGCAGGTGCAAATCGAATTCATATCATACTTCAAGGTTGGCCAATGGCGTTCTATGTCTTGAGACACGAGTATGCATTGGAAGGTAGCTCGAATTACATAGCATGGAAAGATAGAATGGAGGCTATATTAGAAGACAATGGATTGAAGGAATTCATTGATCAAGAAATCTCAAAGCCAGCTTCAACTAATGCACAAGAGTTGGACGAGTGGAAGAAGTGTGTGGCGAAGGTGAGATGGATCATCCTCGAGGTAGTTCGTGACCACATTTTCTTGAGTCTCCATGGGAAGGATACTCCATTTTCAATGTGGAAGGCATTGAAGGACCTCTACCAGAATAGTAGTGACCAGAGGAAATTGGCGCTCAAAGATGAGCTTTGAAGAATCAAGATGGAGAAGGGCGATACTATTTCCACATATCTAAACAAGCTCACCACCTACAGAGATGAGCTTGGCAGTGTGGGAATAACTAATTCCGATGATGATATGGTGAGCCTTACTCTCCTTGTCCTTCTAAAGAGTTGGAATAGCTACTAGGACTCTATGAATGGAAGGGAGAAACTACGGAATTGGGAACGACTGTGGTCAGATCTTATGCAGGAGGAGATCAGGAGGAGCACACGAGATGGTTCTTCATCCAATAATGATGATGAAGAAAATCCGTCCTTAGCATGTAAGGCAAGGAAAGGTAAGGGGAAGGCTTCCCATTTCAAATCAAGTTCTTCTCATGGAGGGAAGAAGGGTGACATGTCTAAAGTAAGATACTTTAATTGTCACAAGATGGGACATTATGCGACTAATTTCCCATCGAATAAGTCCAAGAA
Source organism: Pinus taeda (assembly GCA_000404065.3). Lineage (NCBI taxonomy): Eukaryota > Viridiplantae > Streptophyta > Pinopsida > Pinales > Pinaceae > Pinus > Pinus taeda. Next base: position 18,447 of record APFE031106547.1, on the reverse strand, counting down.
GGTATCTTCGAAAGGATCAGAAGGTGAGGCATTAGCCTCTCAGTTTAAAATGGACTTTACCCTCATCGCATGCATGATGTCATCGATGATGGGTTGTGTCTAGTATCTTGACAGTGGAGCCTCATTCCACATGACCGGTGATAAAAAAAAATATTCAGTGCCTTGGAGGAGAAAGATCTCAAGATGTGCATAGAGATGGGTGACGATGGAAGGTATAGTGTTTCAAGAGTGGGCACGGTTGCTTTTCAGAGGGAGCATGGAGCTCCTCTCACCTTGATAGATGTGATGTATGTGCTTGGACTGAAGAAGAACTTGGTATCGGTCGTGATGTTGGAGGACAAGGCTACGATGTTGTCTTCAGTAAAGGAAAGATGTTCCTAAGACACATACACACGGGTCAGACCAAGAGGATAGGGATTTGGGTGAAGAATCTCTATAAACTAGAGGTAGATGCTTGTGCAGCATTGAGTATGAAAGAAGAATTGGTGCAAATCCAAGACATTGGCGAATTGTGGCACAGGAAGTTGGGCCATTTGCATCATGGGGTTTTGAAGATAATGCAGCAAATATCTATAGGACTTCCCAAAGGTAAACTTGAGCAAGTTGACTCATGCAAAGGTTGTACCTTGGGAAAGTACACCAAGTCTTCCTTTCATGATCGAGACAATTGAGCAAAGGCTATCTTAGAGCGAGTTCATATTGATTTGTGTGGAGCATTCTTTATGGAATCCACAACGAAGCAAAGGTATTATGTGATTTTCGTTGATGACTATTCTCGTAAATGCTGGATTTATTTCATGCAGAAGAAGGACCAGACTTTCACAAAGTTTTATGAGTTCAAAGCTTTGGTCGAGAAAGATTCGGGGAAGAAGATCAAGGCCTTGAGAAGTGACAACGGTGGAGAATATGTCTCTCAAGAGTTTAAGGGCTTATGTGCAGCGGAAGGAATTAAACGAGAGTTGACGACACCTCATAACCCACAGCAGAATGAGGTGGCCGAGAGGAAGAACAGAACTATTGTAGGAGCAGCATGGGAAATGTTGCATGACCAAGGCCTACCACTTCACTTGTGGGCTGAGGCATGAAACACAATGGTCTATTTGCAGAATAGAAGCCCGCATCGCATACTTGGGATGGAGACACTAGAGGAAGCTTTCTCCAGTAAGATACTAGATGTGGGTCACTTCAAGATCTTTGGCTCATCGGTATATTGCCATGTGACAAAGGATGCACAAAAGAAGCTTGATCCGGCATTGGAGTTGGGGATATTTGTGGGGTACACAGATATACCTCACAACTATCAAGTGTACTTGCCTACCAATCGGAGGACAGTGGTTTGCAGAGATCTCAAGTTTGATGAGCAGAAGGCCATGTGAGTTTCCCTTGAGAAAGAGCTCCAACTACAGGCTGTGAAGGAACTGTTGGTTCCTAAGGAAGAGGAGCCTCAGACTGATGCGGAGCAGCCGCATGTAGAGGCTCCAGGAGTGGAGACATCCACTCAAGCAGAGTCTTCCAAAGATGGACAGAAGCGCACAAGAGAAGTTGACACATTGTTGGAGGATGCGAGAGAGAATGTGGGAGTACCATCTTCTCCGTGTAGACAGAGGAGGTCACCTGAGAGGTACACTAGATACATGGCCCTTGCTAGGGAATGTGTTGACACCAAGCCATCTTCCTTTGAGGAAGCAGTGTAGCATCTGATTTGGGTTGATGCTATGGTGGAGGAGTATGACTCCATGGTTCGTAACAGCGTTTGGGACATGGTTTTGAGACCAGAGAACAAGTCAGTTGTGAGTTCCCATTGTCTTTACAAGGTAAAGCAAGCTACTTATGGTAGTGTGGAGAAGCATAAGGCAAGATTTGTTGCCTGTGGCTTTTCTCAAGTCGAGAGGATCATGTTGCTACAGTATATTTCGATAGAGGAGCAAGATGCTGAAATTTTGACAAAGGCATTGTCAAAGTGTAAATTCGAGTTCCATAAAGACAGGATCGGGGTGGCAGATAATCCCATTCTTGTTGAGAGGGAGTTTTGAAATATGGCAACAAGAATATTCCAATTTAATTTGTCCTTGAATTAAATTGTGAATTAAAATCGAATTTAGTCTTAACAGCTACTTGGAAATAATTAATTAATTTATTTTAAATTAATTAGTTGGATAAATTCAAGTTAGAAGTCTTTCTGAAGTCATGCAAGAGTTATCCCTTAAATTAAGGAGATAAGATTGAGTTATATTTGAGTTGTAATTAGTTAATTCATTTTACTGAGTTAAGTCTAGTTAAATTAGTTCCAAATTGTTTGAGGAACTAATGGTGAGTTAACAGTCAGTTGATGCATTAATGCACTCAACTAGTGCTACTCCAATTAACTGGAGATTCCCTCATCAGAAACACATGCATGTCTATTTTGAGAAAGACATTGTTGAGATTAATGTTCAAGGACAGTGTACTATCAGTTGCATGTGTTTTCTCATGGAGAAAACTCATGCATGCAGTCAAGGATTTATCCTTGAGGATTGTGTAGTTTTGAAGGATTGGTTTTCCACTTGGTAATAGGAAAATCATCCGCAAGGAATAATGCAAGGAAATAGGAGCTTGGAGGGAAGAGAGAAAGGCTAGAGAGAAGCCAATATTGCCTATGAGAATCTATGAGGATTGCACTAAGAGCTGGCTAGTTGTGAGAGCTAAGGCTTTGTATAATTCCTATGTATTTCCACCATGTATGATAACACAATAGTGTGGGGCTTTTAGCTGAGGCTTTCCCCAAAGTATTTTCACGTGTATTGTGCCATTGATTCTTCTTCTACTAGTTATTTTGTTCAGCTCGATCTTTAAGCTTTCACAAATTGATAGTAGAAGTAGGTTATAGTATTTGGCTTTGATTTATATTGCATTATCAGGTTAACTTACACAGATTTTATACACCCACCCACCTAGCACATCTCCTTCGATGCAGCTCTCTTTGCTGCCATCCTTTGACTTGTCGGGCAACCCTAGCTCTCTTCGCCGCCATCCTTTGAATTTTCGTGCAACCCCTTCACTTTTCCTTTCTATATTTAGGCAGTGTAGTTTAAAGTCTCGTACCTCCTTGTAGCTACCTAGAGTACTAAGACTATCCTGCAATCATATAGTCATTGCACACGGGTAGGATCACCCCTGTACAGTTTCAACCAACTTCCATTGACCTTTCCCAGAAATAACTGGCCGTTTAGCTTCATGAGTTGAATTGCGTCACCATCTGTAATTTCCTTAACAAAATAGGGTCCTAGCTAATGCATTTGAAATTTTCCAAGGAACTTAGAAAAATTATTGTCATATAGCAAGACCAAATCTTCATTCTTAAAGGTGTGTTGTTTGATATGGCAATCATGCCATTCCTTTTCACAATCCTTCTACACATGTTGATGAAATCTTGCCTAGAAGCGATCTTCTTCTAGTTCTACGAGCTGAACTAGTCACTACTCCATAGTATCATGATCAACCATGTATATAATTGTTGCAATCCACAAACATGGCAAAATGTATTCCATGGGCATTACAACATCCTTCCCATATACCAATCTGAATGGGTTTTGGTCTGTCAACTTCTTAGAAGTAGTCATGTATGCCGAAAGGACCATTGTTATGTGCACATCCTAGTCATTCTTCTTCGCATTGCAAATATTTTTCAAGGCGCTCTCTAGAATATTATTGAAGGCTTCCACCATGTCATTCACTTGAGGGTGGTGAGGCGTACTCTTCTAATGATATACCTGGAATTCCTCAAGTAGTGCAACAATTGTTTCATTTAAGAATTGCATACCCCTATTACTCATTAAAATTTTAGGGCAGTCGAACCGAGACAAAATATACTCAAAGATAAAATTTGCAGATGTAGTTTCACTACAATATTTTATAGGTTATGCCTCCACCCATCTGGTCAAGTATTCAATCGATGTAATAATGTATCTAGCCCCCTTCTTTTTCCCTGGTGGTTATATTGGTCCCACAAAATCTATCACCCACTTATCAAACACCTGAAACGTCACTTGTGGATTCAGGGGTAATTCATTTCTTGACTATGGTCTCCCCATCCTTTGACAAACATTGCATGCCCTATAATAAGTTTTGGATTCCTCATGCATAGTCGGCCACCAAAGTCCTACGCATAGGATCTTCTCCAAAATTTATCTTCCTGCATAATGTCCTCCTGCTACTCCTCCATGCACTTCGAAAAGGATACTTTGCCTCTCATACTTTGGGACATATATGTGCAATATTTCATAAAAGCTCATTTTGTATAAGTGTCCGGAAATCGCAGAAAAATATGCAACTCTGACCACTAATTTCGTCCTTTGTTGTGTTGAATATCCTTTTAGAGTTATACATGTGGACACAAATTGAATTATATATGTGAAGTGATCATCTGTGACGTGAACAACGAAGAGTTGTGCATCAGGCAACCCTTCCTCCAAACTTGTAGGCTCATCACCAGTCTCAATATGTGAGAGGTGATCAGGACCAGCATTCAAGTGTCCCAGTGATAGAACCATTTATTGGCTTAAGGGAACCTGACCTAGGTTCAAAGTTAGCTACACCAACCAACAAAACCCTGAACTGCTAGCCCTTTCGGAAACAACCTGCATAGTGCAAGCTGCAGTCTCGCCCAAAGTAGTATTGGGGGATGACAGAACTAGGTTTCTGCATCCATAGGTCAGTGTGATGGATTCATGTTGTTTCTAGGTCTTATTTCGATCTTTGTGAACCTTAAGCCTTACAATATAGATACTTGCAGTACCGAGAAGAAACTGAATATAAACCTTCACAAAATGCTTTAGATATTCATAAAATTAAGTAAATAAGCATATCTACTACTTTCGCACATCAAGTAATAATTTCTTCATATAAACCTATAATAACAAAGTGAATATACATAAATAGCATAAGTAAATAGAGATTCACATATGCATAATTATATCTTCAAAAACAGTCTTTATTGTGTTGGAAATACTGAGGGGGGGGGGGGGGGTGTGAATCATTATTCCTTTCAATTGTTATTTTTACCAGTTAAATCATTTATATTTAGAACACATAAATAGGAATAAATTATTTTATTAATATAAACTTTACAATAAATCAGGTACAATATATATAAGGCTCCAATCTTTTGCCAATCACCAACTTGGTATTTTGTGAGGCTCCAGCCTCTAGGGCAACAACCCTATCTTCTCAGGGCACCAACCTTGTGTTTAGGAGCACCAACTCCAAGGACACCAATCCTTCCAATTCTAAGGCACCAACCCCAAGGGCTCTGACCCTATAGTTTTTCTTTGTCAAGAAATTTTTTGATTGTATTACACTACTCTCACAATGTTCTTCACTTTGATATGTCAATCTACAGCTTCATTACTACATCAATCACAACCTGTCTTCATATGAAGGAGTCTTCACAATTCTTCATATTTCCCAAACAGAGTCTGCAAAGTTACCTCATGATGATTTCAAATAGCCATCATGATCTACAATAGTATTCACACAACTTCAATGTGTCTACAATGAACTGCACTAAGCTCTACACAAAAAAAACTCTCTATTTCAAGCCTTTGTTCTCACTGTCACGGTAAATGCTTCAGGAGTGACTAATTTAGGAGTAACTGCTTCAGGAGTGACTTCTTTAGAGGAGTGACTATCGCAGTTTCATATTCTGTGTTCAATTAAAAACAACCTTGTTCATACTTAGATAATATTCTTAGATCTGCAGAGCATCCTTTTGAACTGTTATCTGAATCACACACAAACATAGGTTCGAGCTTTTCAATAAATAACCCAGTCAACAAAATTTTCGACCTTCGGCTTCCTTCTTCTTCCACTGGACCTTTCAACTTCCTTCTTTTGTTCGCTCAACCTTTGGCTTTCTTTCTATTGTTCCTTCGGCTTCCTCTGTCTCTTCAAGTTCATGATTTTTGAACTTCTTTATGCTCTATTTTTGTGCACGAGATAGATACTCAGAACTTAAGCGTTTTAACTCATTTTTATACGAGTTTCACCAATGACCAAAGGACATGTCTATTGGAGGAAGGCCAACTTGTATATTAAAAATATATATCGGAGAGTATTTTGTCCATAGACTTGATTATTCATGGAAACCATATAAGAGCTGCTATACCCACATGGAGGTCCCACATGCCACATCATTACCTTTAATCACAATCGTAACTTCATGAAAAATCAGAGTTATTCCTTTAATCCCGCAAACGAACACGAGTCCCACCTGAATGCACAACACTGGACCCCAAATAAATAAACCTGTGTCCATAAACTTCTCGGGTCCACTCAGTCCCAAGTCTTATTGGATTAATTCTCCACCGTTGATCTCATCATTAATCTGACGGTTGTTGATCCACCCGATTAACAAATCCAATCACTGATCCTTCATTTTTTTATCAAGGTGCGCTAGATCCAATGGTTCACAACGATATCGGCCAAGGAACTTGCTCGACGCTTAACCACCTTTACGAAGCCGATAGGGATTATAAATCATTGATCTATAAAATTTCAGGTCCATTTTGAGATTAATGTCTGATCACTTTATGACCTGATATCCATTGGATATACGATGTCATCAAATCTACGGCCTGCAGGACTTCAACTAGCACACAAGTTAAAAACAGGCCTAACCCCCGCCATTGAATGTGACGTAATGAGATCAACGGCTAGGATTTAGCGCGAGCTGAGATCGACGGCTAGGATTTAGCGCGGGCTAAGATCGACGACTAGGATTTAGCACGGGCCTTCAGCCACGATCAAAACATCCGTACACTCCTAACATCTGCTCTTCTGATAACTGTTGCTCCTATGACTTCTCTTCACTCTTCCGCTTTTTGGCTTCACGATGGCTTCTCCTCTTTGGCTTCTTGCTCCTGTTGCTTCACGGATCTACTGCTTCTATTCTGTCTGTATATATATATTCAATCCACTTGGGTCCTCCATCTCATCATATCATCATATATCAAACTTTCATCACTATGATCATTATGATCAATGAGCATCAATGGGAATCATGTATCAAAGAAATTTCCATCACAAACATTGCTATATTGACATCAATGACAACCTAGATTAACATAATGATGTAATATTTTCTATTACAAACTCTTCTTCCCTGTGCACACAGTTGCAGGGGCCCACACACTTAGCCTGTGGACTTACCAAGGTCTCTGCATGCACACAATAGGAGCCTTCCCCTTCGCCTAAGTACAAGAAACAGAATTCCCTACCTCAAACTACTTGCCCATACAATGATCTTCTATTCCAGTTACTTCCCAGATTCGTTATGACTCCTCTATATATAGTCTTCTCTTTTACAATACCATGGTCCTCGAACCATGGATGGGTCACAGAACTCCATATCTTCTAACAAACTAAGGGATTAATTCCCCTTTTGACTCCTATGATCTTTGTGCCTCGCTCCCTCAAAATGCGGAGACTTTACAAGTATACAAAAATTAATTACAAAATTCACCCCAAGGGACCTTGTCCCAATAAGTCACAATCACCAATTCCTTGTCAAGCCCAAATTCCACAACTCTTTGCAATTGATCTCTAATACGAGATATCCTCATTATGTAGGATTGCATAGACTCTCATTTTTTAATATTTGTGTCTTTGAGTTGATATTTCAAGGAGATGATTTCATTCAAATTGTTGACTTCATACAAGCCAGCTACCTTATCATACATGCCCTTAGACCTTCTCAAGTTTCCAACATAAGAAAGTAAATTATCTTGTAAACCATCAGCTATAATTTTCTTTTCTTTTAATTCACCTTTCTTGTGCTTGTTCTTGACAACAGTGGAAGCATTCTCTGGAGGCTCAAAGTATGTTTCCTTGAATGTAATCCAAAACATCATTGTTATTAGCTATGATCTCTAACCTAAATTTCCATGCAGAAAAATTGGATGAGTCACCCAACTTCTCATTTTATTTGAAGAAGTAAGTCATATTGACTTATCTAGATTGTCTCTTTCAACTTTCCAGAGATGATTGCTTCAATTCTTGTCTCCTTATAGGTTTGTCCTTCACCTTGGCTCTGATACCATGTTAATTTTTCAGATTTTTCTATGTTGTATCAATTACTTTAGCCCAAATAATTACTTCAATTAGCAATCTTTCCAATTACAATTATTCTTTCCATTCATCAATAGTAATTGAAGATATAACATTAAATTTAGTGACAAAGGAGACAATCAACACATCAACAAGAGACACAAAGTTTGGTCAAAACCCAGGGAAAAACCCACTGTGGGGAGAAACTTTTGAAATTATTCTTCTATTATATTGTCATAAAATTCTCAACAAAGAGTACAATGAGCCCAATACAATATCATCTAGCAAAACAACCCAACATAATTTAAAAATATGTTTCCAGCATCAAAATATATCAAAGACAACTTTTCCCGTCTATCGCCAGCTTAGGTCTTCAGTGAAATATGATTCAAACTTCCCGGTCACATGCAAGAGGAGTTTTGGGAGCAACCAAAGGCTTGGGGTTTTACCCTTGATCCTACAAGCCAGCAACTATGGTCAAATTTTCCCTATGATGTACCTGTGACTGTAATCTAAAAACCCTAAAACGTATGTGATCCTTGGACCCTGTAATTTCATACCTTTTGCGAACTTTTGTTGTCATCCCTACCTCAGGCATGTGCAAGCCAGTCAATGAATAAGAGAAAAAATAAATCCTTGGTGATGTCCAAATGAGCCTAAGGTCACTTGTAGTTATAGGCTTCCAAGGGTGACCGATTTGCTTTAGGGTCGACCTTGTCCAAATGTGCATATGTGGTCTTTCCTCCATAAGTACACTTTCCATTGACCAAATTTGATGATATTTAGGTCAATTTTGGTCCTCTCGAACAAAGGAATTCAATGTAATCATCATCTCCATAAAATGAGTTGGCCAAAGTGGAATTTGACTGTAGTTTTATACTTTAACAAGAAGCTTATATGAAGGAGGGAACTCGACCTCCTTTGGATACATATTCATCGCTCATCATCTAAGAAAAGGAGAAGAAGAATAACGTTAGCGAAGGAGTGAAGGAAAAAGGAAGAAGTGTTTTGGGATATTTCTCTTTCTCTCTCTCTCTCTCTCTCTCTATATATATATATATATATATATTACATGTGCAAATAAGGAAAACTAGGGTTTACTACGTCAAGGTTGAAATTCTCAAGTTGTTGGAAGAGGATAAAAGTTGTTGGAAGAAGAGCCTAACAGGTCACCACTAGCTCTAGACAAGGAAGAAAAACAAGAAATTTTTTTGGGAGGCCTTGAAAGGATAAATTCCTCTCACACATGTGGATGCAGTAGTAGTTGCAGGGGTCAAAAATTTTAGACTTGCAGTAGAGGTCAAAATTTTCTACCTAGGGGTTGAAATTGTGTTGTTGGAAGAGATTTGACTGTGTTGAATTGGACAAAGGAAGAAAATCATCAATAAGTTTGGACTTGGCCTTGAAATGGTATTGGTCTTGGTCTAGAGGTATTATAATTCGTCAATTGAAGAATCTATAAGAAGAGAAAATATTTACGGGTTTTCATCTCAAGTGGAGAGTTTTTGGCCCTGGCTTGCAGCTTATATCCTGTGTTCTTTTGCACTATTGTTCTTTTTTTTTGTAGTTGTTTGATGATAATAACAAACATAGTAATAAGAGAAGAAACTAATAAGTAAGAAAAAAGTAAAAATACATCATAAGCAGTTATCAAGAATAGAGAAATCATCCTAACTACTGCCCTATAGATTTCTCAACATGGTCTCAGAGCTAAGGTTGGCTAAGGGCATGGTGAAAATATCTACTACATTGAAGAATTTCCTAAAGAAGTGCATTATGGTGGCAAGTCATCTCAAGAAGGGCATTAAAGAACTATGGGGCCTCCTATTTTCTCTCAAGAAGGATATGACCAAGACATCTACAAAGGATGAAGGACTATTCCCAGTGCTTACCAGCACATTTGAAGATGAAAATATTTGGGTGATCGATAGTGGAGCATCAAAGCATATGACTAGTGATCACAAACAACTAAATACATTGTCCAGAGGAAAATTTTCTTACTCTGTTGAACTTGGTGACAAGAAGATCTATACTGTGAGAGCAATTGGATCGACCTTTTTGGAGTTGGAGAAAGGAGTGAATATTCATCTCAACATCCTATTTGTTCCAAATTTACATAAGAATCTATTTTCCATTTCATGTCTAGAAGATAAGGGAGATATAATTTATTTCATAGATGGAAAGGTTGTAGTATGGAATAAAAACTCTAGCATTGAAAATCCAAATATGATTGGGATTCGTGAAGGAAGACTCTACAAATTATTAACTCCCATCTCTCAAGCTTTGCTTCACATTGAAGTTAGCCCATGTGAACTTTTGCATTGAAGGTTTGGTCACCTTCACTACAAAATCCTACCAACTCTAAATTCAATGGTGAATGGCATCCCTGAACTCAAGGAAGATAATGAAGGAGTATGCAAGGGATGTGCATTGGGTAAAAATACCAAGAGACCATTTGGAAGCTTTGCTTCAAGGTCAAAATAAATTATGGATTTCATTCATTCCAATGTTTGTGGTCCTATGTCTCCAAAGTCTCTTGGAGGTCATCTGTACTATGTATCATTCATTGATGACCACTTAAGGAAAACTTGGGTTTACTTAATGAAATCCAAGGATGAATTATTCGTCAAATTTCAAGAATTCAAAGTTGAAGTGGAGAACATTATAGAAAGGGGAATAAATATATTAAGGCCTGATAATGGAGGAGAATATAATTCAAAGGAAATCATAGCCTTTTGTAAGGAGCCTGGGATTAAGAGGGAGCTAATAGTTCCATACAATCCTGAACAAAATGGAGTTGCAAAATGAAAGAATTGATCTATTGAAGAAAGTGTAAAAGCTATGTTACATGATCAAGATTTTCCGAAATTTCTATGGGGTGAAGCTTCTAAGACCTTTGCATACATTCAAAATAAAATTCCCCATAGGTCACTAGATAACATGGCTCTCGAGAAAGCATTCACTAGGAAGAAACCAAGTGTGGACCATCTCTGAATTTTTTGTTGTCCCATCTATATTCATATACCGAAGGACAAAAGAAAGAAATTGGACCATTTAGGCATGAAGGGAAGATTTGTTGGTTACAATAATAGTTCAAAGGCATATAGGATCTACATAAAATAAGGACATTGAATAGAAGTTAGTCAATATGTGATGTTTGATGAAAGTATTTCATTCAATAAATCAAAGGATCTTCCAATTGACTTTGATGATGAATAAATTCCTATATTTGAAGAGGAAGGTACTAGGGAGGAAGAAGAACAAAATCATGAACATGAAGGTCCCATTGAACTCATACAACCTATGCTCATCCCCGAAACCAGAAAGAGACCTAATTATTTAAAATCTACTATATTAGATGAAAAGGGACATGGAGTGCCAAAGGCATATTTGGGGAAAGTAAGAATCCCAAAAGATATTATGGGTATGCATCACACATGATGAATCTAACAGAAGCAGAGCCATCCACCTTTAAAGAAGTTGTCAAACACCAATAATGGAAGGATGCTATGAATGAAGAATATCAATCCATAATAAAGAATGGATTTTGGGATATTGTACCTAGGCCTGAAGATAAGTCTTTGGTAACTTCCAAGTGGCTCTATAAGATTAAACATGCAACAAATGGAAGTATTGACAAGTATAAGGCAATATTTGTGGCTAGGGTCTTCTCTCAACAAGAAGGCATCGACTATGAAGAGACATTTCCACCTACAACAAGATATACAAATATACATTTGTTGGTCTCTTTGACAGCATTGAAGGTTTGGAACATCCATCAAATGGATGTCAAGACTGCATTCCTGAATGATACAATTGATGAATAATTCTATATAGCGAAACCCTTGGGACTTGATGTCAAATATAGAGAGACTTATGTTTGTAGGTTGAAGAAGGAATTATATGGCCTTAAGAAAGCACCAATGTCATGGTATGCAAGGATGGATGCATACTTACAAATATTGGGCTTCACAAAGAGTTATGTTGATATGAATCTCTATATCAAGGTTGTGAAGGATGAGCATGTAATCATTCTTCTATATGTTGATGATCTCCTCATGACAGATGTGGAAGGTCAAATCTAAGAATTCAAGAAGGATCTAGTAGCATCATTTGACATGAAGGATCTAGGGTTGATGCACTATTATTTGGTACTCAAAGTTTGGTAGGGACCTGATGATATTTATCTAGGTCAAGGAAAGTATGTGATCAAGATGTTGAAGAGGTTTGACATGATGGATTTTAAACCTATGACTACTCCCATGATCACAAACTTGAAGAGGCTAAGAAGTTTTGATTCAATATTTGTGGATCTGACCAAATATAGCCAATTGATTGTCACGTTGATGTACCCAGTGAATACTCGACCAAACATATGTTTTACAATGAACATTCTCATCCAATTCTAGGTAGAGTCCAAGCATGATAATTAGATATCAGCTAAGCATTTACTAAGATATTTTCAAGGAACAATACACTACTACATGAAATATGACGAGAGGAATGATGTCCACTTGATTTGATATACAAATTTTGACTAGGGAGGCAGTGTGAAATACGGAAGACACACTATTGGAGGATGTTTTATTTTGGGATCCTCCATGATATCCTAGATGAGCATAAATCAAGAATCAGATGCTTTGGGTAGTGGTGAGGTTGAATATATTGCAGCTTGTGAAGTGAGCAGAGAAGTTTTTTGGTTGAGGAAGTTATTGTTTGATTTGTTTGAAATACCAATAGACCCTATAGTGATAGATTATGATAATACCAGATGTATAAGGTTGTCTAAAGACCTAATGTTTCATGGAAAAACAAATCATATCAATAACAAGTATCACTACATTTGAAAGTCGGTGCATGATAGATTGTTGCAGCTATGATATATCTCCACTGATGAATAGGTAGCTAACATATTGAAAAAATATATTCCTAATAATAAGCTTGTTTACTTGGGAGACAAGCTTGGATTGGTTGATATATCCTCCCTAGTTGAGAGGGAGAGATAGACACACATTCTTGTCTTCACTTGGGAAGAAATAATGGAGGATTGGGTAAGCATATGGCATCTGATACTCTTTGAGGATTAGGTAGGGCATCCAAGATAAGAGTAGTCGTAGAGGACTAATATTCTTTAAGGACTAGCTATCCAAGATAAGACTAGTCACGAAGGACATAATCTATGAACACCTGGGTGGTTTATGTGCCTTGAGAGACAATGATGATGGTGTCTATAAATCATTGGTCTCATCAGCATTGTGATCTGAACTTGTGGAGAGATAAAGTTGTTAGTCAAGGCCTTGCTATGTGACAATGTTGGTTGTTGTGATGCTAAACAGGTGGGTTACCAATATGACTCTTCTTATGAGATCTCTTCATATTCAGAATGTCCATGTATCATTTATGAATACCTCCCTAGTTAATAGGGGTTGTTTAAAAATTTGTAACTGTGTTTGTTCTTAATAAATATGAAATGTACTTTTGATTCTTGAATATTGTAAAATGAAATAAAAAATATTACTTCTATTTTAGAGCATGGGTTTCATGCTCAAGGTGTTTTATTTTAGAGTTCAATCACCCATTGAGTGCTTCTAGGGTTTGTCCTGGGTCAAGAAGTCAAAAGAGTTATTGTCATAAGTTGAACACCCCATCAGGCACATTTTCACTTGTAAAAATAATTATTTTTGTATTTAAAAGTATCAAAATACACTTCAATATCAAGTCACCATGCCAGCTACGAAGTCGGCCTATTTTTAGGAGCCCTGTCCACCTTAGAGGCCTATCTAAAAGAGGTTGGTGAAATATGTAACTAGGTTCAATCTTCGTAATGATATAAGTAATCATGATTTTATGTATCTAATGTAATGAGGAAAATAAATTATTGATGATCTTGAGGCTTGGGTTTCATTCTCAAGGGAGTTTATTTTTAGATCAAGCTCTGATTGTGAGCTCTTAGGGCTTGTCAATGAGCCTACAAGTCATTTTCATGTATGAAAGACCCATTTTTGGCATGTTAAATATTGTAAAAGGAATTATTTGAGTCACAATAAGCCTCCAAGACAAATTGAAGTGCTAATAATCAAGTCGTCCTACATAAGCAACAAGTTGGTCTAAGACAATGACAAGTTACCCTAATATCAATTGATTGAATGCCTATATATAGGCCATTCATCCTCATTCTTGGAGACACAATTCACACGTCAAGAAGATCCAGAAAATGGATAAAAAGGTAGCATTAAGTGGAGAAAAGAAGAGGAGGTCAAGAAAAAAGAAAGATCGAAGTGATTTTGGATCTCTTTTGTGCTATTTATGTTCACACGTGCAAGGATTCTAGGGTTCTTCCTACTTCAGTAAATAAAAAGTACTTTCACCTTAAGGAGGATGAAATAAGTCAAGTAAAATATCTATCTTGCAAGCCAAAGCCTCAAAGAATCTATCTCAAGTCAAGAAAAGGATAATAAGGGCTAAACTTGCACTAATTCTTTCACACGTTCGAAAATTGCAGTCAACTTCAGGAGGCTGAAAATTGTAGGAAGAGAAGCCAAAAAATTTAGACTAGGGTTGCAGGGACGAAGGTTAAGGATGAAGGAGAGATTGCAGTAGTATCAAGCTAATTTTAACTTAAGGCAAGGATTTACTTGGTCTCGAACGAGTTTCTTGGTCAAGAGTCTAGGACTTGGAATTCATCAATTGAAGATTCTATAAGAAGAAGAACTCTTGTGGGTTTTCTTCTCAGAGTTGGAGATGTTTTGGCCTTGGATGGTTACCTATATCTTGTGTCCTTTTCCTTATCATTGTTTATGGTTTGGTAGTTGTTTTATGAAGAAAACACTAATAGCAATCAATATAAATAAGAATATAATTAATTGAAGTACAAAGACATCACAAATAGTTATCAAAGAAAAGAGAAATCACCTACTCTTGTTGCCCCTAGATTTGTCAACATGGTATTAGATATAAGGTGACAAGAAAAGGAAGGGAAACTTAAAGAAGGGCACTCAAGAGTTGAAGTACTAGAAGATCATCAAGAAGGTCCTCTCATATTAAAGGCATAATAGGGATATGGATTACATCATCACCTTGAAGAAGGAAGTTACTAAAGAAGATCTCAAAACCTTAGTTCGTTTAAATAAGGACTCTACACTTGAAATATTCTCGGGTACCTCGCTCAACCATTACATCGAGAATAAGGAGACCTCAAAGACCCTATCTCTACTAAAATAAAGAATAACTATATATTGAAGCATCTTGATGTTGGAATTATGGTACAGGTGTTGTCCTTGATGGCAACTCACTCAGAGGATAGATCATAGTGCAGCAGGTAAAGAGAGAGATATACACAGGTTGACCGTGATGAAAGCACGTATATACGCGGGTTATCTAAGAAAAAGGCATGTACGAGATATATGCATGTTAACCTTGATGGAAGCGTGTATACACGCAAATTAGCGGAACAGTAGGCGCATACACGCAAGTTCATAGAAGTAAAAGCGCGTATATGTTGGAAACCATGGTTTTGGTCCATGGTATTTGGTCCGAAGTGACGACCCCAGGTATTGGGTCCAAGGTATTGGTTTGACATGGTTTTGGACCATGGTATTGAGAAAAGCCTAAACCTATATAAGGAGAAGATCATTAGGCCAAAGGTGTGTGAAATGAATGTTTGTTGAAGGGTGAAGTTCGAGCATGATTGTTATGGGTTTGTGATGCTTGGCTTGATCTGAATCAAGTTGATGACAGCGAAGGTTTAAGAAATTATCTATAGATATGTATGCGGGTTCTCTCTGGTAAAGGCGCGTATACACGCATGTTTGACACAGTCAAGTAGCGTATATCTGTACGTGGGTTCTCTTTGGTAAAGACGCGTATGCACACGTGTTTGACACAGTCAAGTAGCATATGCATTATGATATTTGATGTTTCTGGTTGTTATTGATTCTTGTGGTTGTGGCAGAGTTCTCAGCTCTGGTATGTGTTTTGGTAACTGTGGTTGTTGACAGGATTCCAGTGATTAAGTATTGGGTGATTCAGAGATTGATGATGCAGGTATAATTGATGATAGTATTGGAGTGATGATTGTTGTGTATTTAAGGATCCAGTCTGAAAATTTATGAAACGTGGTCCTTGAAAGAGAAGGTTGTAGCCTTCTGTAGGCCAGCACCTATGTACTAGTACTAGCTAGTACAAGAGCTAAGGGGGTTGTAGCTCCCTTCTGGGAGAAGCTGGAGAACGAGAGAGGGTTGTAGCCCTCTGCAGGTTACAGCCTGTGTACTGGTAAATGACTGCACCAATACATTGTAAAAGAAGTTTTCTTATTAAAAGAAGATAGAAACAAATTATAGCAGGTGGTTTTCACCCACATTGGGTTTCCACATTATATCATGGTGTTCATGTGTGTGGCTTATGATCTGTTCTGTTATACTGCTCCTGTTTACTGTTAATATGGTTAATAATGTTCTGATGCATTCACTGAAGATAAACTAACTAAATCATAAAGGTTACTGGATGTACACTAGTTGCTTTTAACACAGTCCCGTATATACGCGAATATCCTTAACTGAAGTAGCGTATATGAATCTGAGTATGAAAATGAAAAAGTATCTGATTTAATAATACTGATTCACCCCCCCTCTCAGTATTATTTCGAACAATTGGTATCAAAGCAGGTTCTTCAAAAAAAGCTTGATCGCTTGAAGGAAAGATCCATCAGAATGGCTAATCAAGAAAGAGAGGCATCCATCAGGCCACCAATCTTTGATGGGAGCAACTTTACCCACTAGAAGATAAGAACCACAACATATCTACAATCGCTTGGAACGGATGTTTTGGGAATCGTAGAAGGAGGATACACATATCCATCAGCAATTCCTACAGATACAACAAAGAGAAAGCAATATGAACTCAATTTCAAGGTTGTTACTGTCTTATTGGGAAGTTTATCACAATCAGAATTCATGAAGGTCATGCATTTCAAATCAGTCAAAGAAATATGGGACAAAATCATTCTAAGCTACGAAGGAGATGAATAGGTAAAACGAGCAAAGCTTCAAACTCTCAGAATACAGTATGAAAATCTTAAGATGCATAGTAATGAAAGCATAGCTAATTATTTCCTGCGTATGGATGAGATTGTTAATTGTATGAGGAATATGGGTGATGAATTTAAGGAAGTTGTCTTAGTTGAAAAGGTTTTAATATCCCTGTCTGCTAAATTTGATTCCAAAGTGTCTTCCATAGAAGAAAAGGAGGATCTGTAGAAAATCACTATGACGCAGCTTCACAGAATCTTAACTTCTTATGAGATGAGAAAAGAAGGACCATCAGATGTGAGAGAAGCCGCATTCGAAGTATCAACAAATGAATCAGGATACATTTCAGAAGGAGAATATGAGGTAAATTTTGTCAAGAATCTTGAACAGGGAACTGGAAGGTTCAAAGGTAAGCTACCTTTCAAATGCTTTTCATGTGGTAGAGTTGGTCACTATGCTACTAGATGCCCTCATAACAAAGGAAAGATATCTGAAGAAGGAAATAGAAGTTATTATACCCATGTTAAAAGTAATGAATCATTTAATAGTAATGAAGACATTAAAAGTCTCATGGCACATGAAAATAAGGACGTAGAAACAGAAGAAGTTACTAGATTAAAGGAACAATTGGAGTCAATAACCAGAGTAAGGGAGCAATTGCAGGATGTAGTAAAATATCAGAGCATAGCAATTTAGAAACTTGAATCAAAGATCCTCTCTAAAAGAAGATCTTAAGGAATCAAAGAAGCAAAATAGAGAAGCTCTTGAAGAACAAGAACATGAAGTGATCGAATTAAGGCAACAAGTGGAAGAAGGAAGAAAAGATGAAGAAAACATAAGGAAGCAGTATCTGGAAAAGGAAGAACAACATCAATTTGAGGTAAATATCTTAAAAAGAAAAATAGAAGAAAAGGATAAACTATTACGATTTCAAGATAGTTCTAAGATTTTGGATGACATTCTTGGTAGTCAAAGATCCCCTACTATCAAAATTGGTCTTGGGTTTTATGAATCTGTTGAAGGTGAATCTAGCTCACAAGGTGAGGCAAGGAACTCCAATAAGAATTCTGAAATGATCAACAAGGAACAGCCAAGGGAAGAAATTCCTCAAAGAAAATCCTTTACTCCTAACTATGGAAGTGATAGACGACTATTTCCTCCATTGAATAATATTGAATGTTATGTATTTCATAATCTTGGACATGTTGCAGCCAGATGCAGAAGTAGAATGATTCAAGACCGTCACACAAGATCATCACATTCCAGGTACTTCAATGGATATTTTTTTGCTTGCAATATGTTTGGTCACAAAGCAATTGATTGCAATAGAAGGAACACG
>APFE031106539.1:1688-25649 GCA_000404065.3 Pinus taeda | reverse complement strand
TGAGGTCACCAGCTGATCGAGATCAACTGTGATTGGAGACAGGATTGTCTGAGGAGATTCTTCACAGTGATTTCCACAATTTATGGGAGATCAATTTTTCTAAAAAGAGGTCGAGTTTCCTAGTGGTGTGAATTGCTTCAGAGAGGCCGAGTTGCCATAGCAAAGGGATAAATTCCCAGAGTGATCGATTTGCATAAGGATCGATTTGCATAAGGAGGTCGATTTTTCCAATTGTAGTCGAGTTCCAAGGAGACCAATTTGACTTTCCCAGCAATGTGAGTTTGCTATAGAGGGACCAAGAGCCAAGGCCACATGTCTGACCAATTTAGTAGCCAGAGGGAGGCCAAATTGGATCAAAGGGGTTGAATTTCTTCCAAGGGCCTAAATCGACTTGTAAAAGTGACTAGAGTAATTTTCCAGAGGTTTGCTAATTCACGGCAAACAATTACAATTTCTCTATCACAGGTTTTGCTAAAGAATAATAAAAACACTCATGCAGAAATGGTTTTCCCTTCGATGTTTTTCCAAGGAGAAATTGTCCAAAAATATTAGCATTCATTATTTGTGTGGGCACAACAATTTTCTCAGTTCCTGTGGTTTATTTATTTTATGTGAATTTGTGGTATCATTTTATTCAGTATTTGCCACAAGTATTTTGCAGAACACAAATAATCAATTGATAGGAGAATAATAAGTAGCTAACTACAGCAGTATTAAAATTTGACAACCATGAGTTGGAATATGATAAACGTGCATGGAAATAATGGGGAAGATGAAAAATGTTAAAGAAGATTTGGGATATGGACAAGCTACACCTACCAAGGTTTCTAGTAGTACAACTCAACTCAAGAGTGACAACACTTATCTAAAGGGAGACTATGATCCATCATGGTAAAAGAAGGAAAATAATAACAATTGAGCGTTACGATCCAGATTTCACCAATTTCACCACGATGATGATAAGTACATAAAACATTATCACCATAAATGAGAAAAAAATGAAAAATGGCAATATCCAATACATCAAGCCTCATCATCGTAATCATCAATAAAGCACTAAGGTGCTCTCATCATGTGTACAACATCATCAATGCCAAGCCAACTATGCTTGCATCATCAAGAATGGGCACATACACTATGCAAGAAAGATCATCATGTAGAAAGATCTTTAGCATACAAGCTCTAAGTGATCAATCTGACATGCTCTCAAAAAAGTATAAAATCAAACATCATGCCATTAGAAGGGCGATGCTCATACTAAACTCTCTAGCATGCAATGAGAATGACATGCTTACTTTTCATACAATATGATGGG
The DNA here is from genome assembly GCA_000404065.3 of Pinus taeda. Taxonomy (NCBI): domain Eukaryota; kingdom Viridiplantae; phylum Streptophyta; class Pinopsida; order Pinales; family Pinaceae; genus Pinus; species Pinus taeda. The sequence continues at coordinate 24,334 of APFE031106539.1, read as the reverse complement.
TAATAGGCCCTTCAAACTATTGGGATGTGAATCCCAAATATGTGTACATGGAAACCCATGAATGTTTGATCGATAAGCTCTCTTTTGGCTCTTCTTCCAATGATCCTTTTTACATTAGAGATGAGACATCAACGCGTGGATCCGAGTCAATTGTGCAAGGGTCTTCTCCTTCTATCGTTAGTGGGTAGCATGGTACTACATCTTCTCATGGAAACAATGCTTCTAAGTTCTTATGATTAATCAGAAAACAAAGTAGTCGATGTTCCTATTACTCACCAAAAAGGGTAACCCTAAAAATTTTCTCCTATTCTTGATATCTAGCCGATTAGCAACCCCTGACAGCCACCACTAAATGATGACATGCCACTTTATCTCTACCACCTAAATCAACCATATGCTTCTCACCCATTCAGCAAGAGCACATGGACGAAGGTGGACTTCCACTCAAAAGGTATTGTTGTTGCAAAATCTTGCAGGCCTTGCAGAGGGAAACCCTACAAGGTATAAACTAGACCTATATGCAACAATGGGGTAGTGGCCCACTGTCACCGCAACCAAAACCCATTGCTCTTTACATACTTTCATCGATGGGAGAAGTCCCACTAAGAAAGAGATCACTCATGATAGGTATTCTAAGGTTAAAGTGTGAAATGATCTCACTAGGAAGTCATCAAGAAAGACACAATTTAGGTTCAAGGTGTCACAAGGAAGCAATTTCTTTTCTATGAAGAGACCTAGAAATAAGGGCTCAAGACCTAGGGTTTGATAGATTTGATGAGTATTGGAGCAACTAAAGAGGCAAGGAGAAAAGGTTTCTTACAATGTACGTTAGCTAGGCCAAGTCTCATGAAACCTTCAATGAAGTCCTTAAATTGAGGGGAGGAAAACTAAGGTTTCCCTCTTAGGGCAAACATCTAGGGCAAGAAAATTTATGGATGAAAGTGGATGCCCACCAAATTGATAGGTTTTGTGGAAAAACCTACCGTCTTGATGTTTAGGCTCCCCAGCCACCAAAATTATTCCTCCCTAGAAATTTGCACTAAGCCCTAGCTCTCTACCATAGCCTTGAAAGGACCAAAATTAAGAGAGAAGACAAAAGATGAGATTGGTCACCAACCAATTAGAGCAGTTTCTTGTTCCTTGGGAAAATGGAGTCTAGGATGACTTAGGTTAGCTAAACTTGTTTCCAAGGACATTAAAATTTGATGCCCTAGCAAGAAAATTTCAAGCATTTACCCACTCAATGAAAAATGGATTTTTATGGGAGAGTTTCAATGAGTTCACCACTAGGACTACTCATCACATGTTATACATGAGTAATGTATGCAATATTCATCTAGATAGTAATTCAATTAAATTTTCAACAAATTAGAGCACATTTTACCAAGACCTAGAATCAATAATTCCATGTATTAGACATAGAAAAATACATCTTCAACAATATATTGTACTTACAAGACAACATGCAAGAATTCCTTCCATTATGCAAAGAATAGCTCCAAGAAATATCCAAGATCAAGCTCCAAATGTCAAAATGCATCCAATAGATCCAAAATATCCACACGAGAACAAGTTTTATTCCTCTAGAGAAGTTGAATTCCTCAACGAGGCCGAATTTCCAAGAGTGATGATGATGGGAGATCACAAAGGAATGATCTCTAATATATATGTTTGCTACTAACTCCTATTTTAGCCTACAAGCCCCTTAAATCATAAAATAATGGGTAAACTACAAGCAAGGTCACAAGCCAACCTTGTAGCTAATGCGAAACATAGTAAAATCTCAAACAAGAGGGCCAAAATGTTGACATCATGATTTCATAGGCTCAACTAGGGCTTGTGTTGATCTCCTTTGGTGCCATGACAAGGTAAAGGGCTCCTAAAATCGAGGTATAGGGGTTGGCCCTTAGATCTCTCTGCAAATCAGCATGTAGCCCCCAAATGTGTGTTGGGGCACAAAATTGGGTCTCATGGGTCTCCAAGTGGTGAATAGGCCTGATTCTGCTCCAATGTTGAGGGCTCTGAAGATGGTGATACCCCTCCCATGTCTCAAGGTGTGATACAAGCCTCATCTGGGCCCTGGATCAACTACCAAACCATGTGCACTACTAAGCTAGCTGGGGGTGAGTTGTCCAGGTGCATCATCCCATGAATAATAAAGAAAATGCTAGAACGTTGTGGGTGTTGAAGATGCCCATGGCTGTGAATGATTCTCTACAACTACCTGGAGTCCCATAGCTCTCAACACATCTCTTGTGGGTGTGAATATGTTCCGCTAGAGGACCTGGACCCCAATTAAGTTGCCTAAACCTATAGATGGAACCACCTGCCAATTACACACAATATCCAATGCTGCAACTTTTACCATTTGGTACATTAATCATTATACATCTAAGTGAACAAAGCTTGAAAGAAATGGGCAAGATAACATTATGATGCTTCTCTTCCAAAATTGGGGCCTTGGTCATGTAATGGTGTTACCTCCCTGGGTAAGAGTGGTTAACAAATGACCCTATTAGTTGTTCCCAACCCCCAAAGGGAAGTGACATGTCCTAGGTCTACCCTTCAATCGATAGGTGCCATGTGAATAATGATGAAACAGAGGGGAAAAGACTTCACAACCAAGTGCCATGGTTAAAGGAACTAGCTATGATGGAGTACCTCATCTTAGGTGTGCAAATGTGACGAGGGAGAAATCGTGGATGCACGAGTTACCTCGGCCTTTGTTTTTCCACCCCTCTATATTGCCTTTTAACTTTTCTTGATTTTTCCTTATATCACTGCTCGTAATTGGACTAGGCACTGGCCTTGTCTAGTTTGTCATCAAATCAAATTTCATTCATAGATTGTATTTTGTTTTCTCTCTTCTTAAATTCAACCCTCTTAAGGATAAGCGACTCCATTAGGGTTTGGAGCAAAATTGCTTGGGAGAGGAAATTTTTTGGTGTGTAAGAATTCAACAAAGTTGCCTCAAAATCAACCTCCTTGGTGGCCAAGTCATCCAATTTTCTCCACAATTTCTCTTGCCCTAGTTATTTTTCTCTAGGAGAAACCCTAGTTTGGTTAAGCTTCAACCTGAAGGATTTTTGAAGCTTTCATGTGCCATTGTCATGCTAAAATATATTGTTGGAAACCTTTTCTTGGTACCTTGATTTTGGTCATTCCATTTTCCACACTATAATTCAAACCCTAGGTCTATCATGCCCTATTTTGGGCTTCTCTAACTGAATTGCCCCCTCTCATTGCTTGAGCCTTATACCTAAGTTGTGTTTTTCCCTTAGAAGCCTATGGTGTCACCTTATACCTCTAAGCCTAGAATATCTCTTAGGTGACCTATATACTGAGGTTCCTCATGCATAAAGAGCAGTGAGTAATAGCTGTGGTGACAGAAGGCTACTACCTTAGTGTTATCACTTGATCTAGTGATTGCCTTGAAGGGTACCCCTCTACAAGGCTTGCTAGATTTTGTGGCAACAGTTCCATTGGAAGATTTGCAAGGTGAAGACTATCAATGAGAGTAGAGTAGATTTTCATCTTTTTTTATTTTGGACTCTTGGAGCTTTCTAGATAAGCTCCTTTGTAATTTTGACATTTATCATTTTGACATATATTAATATGGATTGATGAATCTACTACAATGTAATATATGATTTTGTTTTTTTCAATATAAATGTATATTATAAAAAAGATTAGGGCATTGATATAAACCACTGCTGCACACCAGAGTCTTCAATCAATTTTGATCGACACCCACAAATCATGTATCCTTTATTCGAATAAATTATTGTTTATCTAGCCATGCGTAAGTCTAAATTTTGTATCTTCCAAAGAGGCATTTACTAAAATATCTTGTCAAAGGAAATTACGAAGTTTCCTCTTCAACTTTATGTCAAATGGAAAAAGTGATTAATTATGATATTTTATCCTTTATAACATGTTCTTCCATTGGTGAAGATTACTCACAATTAATCAATGTGTAATATAACTTTTGTGGCCATTGAAGCGAGCAAAGGGGCATTATAAGAATTCAAGTATAAACCACAATCTAATAGGGTACAAATTAAAATGGCATAATATAAAACAAGAAACTAAGAATAGTTGGTAAGCATACAATGGAACGCCAAGAAAACTTGTAATTGCCTCCGAAGATCGAGCCACATATGCAACCAAGAGTGCATAATGAATGAACAAGTATGACCAGCTGCAACATAAACAATAATTAAATTTCTTCATAAAATGTTGAGAATGAACATGTATGACCAGCTGCAACATAACCAATTATTAAATATTTTCATAAGATGTTGAGAAGATAACAATTTACGGTACTAAGACAAACACCAACGAAATGGCTACTAACAGGAATCTAAATTGCAATCTCAAATCTTTTGTAGGATTTTAAATAGGTGCATAGTTGCATACATAACACAGTCGACAAATATAACATGGATAGAATAATAAATGGCATCATAGTTTAATGATCAATATAGAAGAAATTACATCTAAGAGAGCCCAAGATAGGCTACCCAATATACAAGTACCACTCTCAAGTTAATCATCTTTCATTACATCAATATATACTACCATAAGATGCTTATGGTGGTTTAACCAACTAAGCACTAACCTTAATGCCTCAATTTTACATTGAACACATATCTAACACTAATGTCTACTAACATATAATTTACATAATATAAAAGATACATTTAATAATAACTCAGAGCTCATTGTTTGCTCTTCCAAGATCCCCCTTCAAATGAGAACCCTTGCTGCTCTCATGCACAATTAAACTTCAAAAACTGATCGTCTCAAAGAACTATGAATGCTAGAGCGTGAAATAAATCTTGAACTTGAAATAGCTCAAACTTGAAATCTCTTCATCCCGCTTTAGATGAGAGTTGCAAACTTCACCTTTGTTATAACACTGGGCAAAGTAATCAGAACTGAAACTTGATAGTAACTGCTTTGCAATAAAATTATGAACCAAACTGGACTCAGTTGAAGCATTGGTTGAATACAAAGTACACTGAGTATTTCAATATACATATATATATGTATATATATATATATATAGAGAGAGAGAGAGAGAGAGCAGTAAGTTAGTTCAACTAGTTTGTTGCCATTGTTGTTGGTCATTTGGCTAATTCTGTGTAGCCGGTACTCGATGTGAATCCCATGAGGTGAGGCACACCAGTCTACACCAATGGGATTACTAGGGATGCCATCCACAAATGTGTGGAAGCATCCCTTGGGTTTCCCATGAGATTCTCCTTGGAAACAAAAGCTCTCTCTCTCTCTCTATATATATATATCTATGTGTGTGTGTGTGTGTAAGCGAGCCAAGTGGGTCAGTTCAAGTGCTTTGAACTTCATGCAGGAGCTCTCAACCAATGTTGCAAGTATCGGCATAGAGATAAGATCGGAAAGAGTCCGAAAAACCAAAAGAACATAAAAAAAGAGAAAACATTGGTAAAAATTGGCAAACATCAGCAAAATGAAGATACCACCAAAATATTGGTAAAATTCATGAAACATCAGTTGGGCCAAAAAATCCCAATTTTGTGATTTTTTCATGATAAAATCAAGATGTTTGCAACACTGGTCTCAGCATCAGTTCCCCAAGCAGGCTGCCTCTATTGCATGTCTCACTTGATGTCCTTATCAAATCAAGCATCATAATCAGTGCCAACAGAATTGCATTGGAACCCATCTACAAGTGCAGCGAAGTGCCCAAGAGTTTCCTCATAAGGTGTTCCTTGGAAATATAAAATAAGTTTATTGATTTATATATAAGTTTTCAGATATACAAAATTAACTTTCAAATAGAAAATGCATAAACAGTGTAGCTCTAAATGCCCTTTAAATTGCAAAAATCATCATACTAAAATCAAACACTACATAACTGGATAGCATACAATGTCATGACTCATGAATCATCAAAACCATCAATATCATCAGGAATAACATCTATTGAATCCTCTAGATCACACCAATGCTTGTTACCTCTCTTTTGACAGGGGTGCCTATAAATTTACTGCAGCATTCTTAAGACTTAAACACTGTTGTAAGCCCAAGGTCACAAGTCAAAAGCCATGTAACAACCATGTGATGCCTTGTAGGCATCCTAAACCCTATGTATGTTGAGTCAGAGTCATGGTCAAACCACGCTCAATCCCTTTGACTTCATTTCAGGTACCTTTTGTCCTGTATAGGATTGGAGAGCCTTTGATGAGCTTATATGTGGACTTATGGTTTTATGGGAGCCTTGTTTTGTAGGGGTGATCACTAGTGTAGGGGCCAGTCCAGCCCACATCAAGTGCACCTATGTCTCTCTGCATGGTTATGAGTCTATAAAGCCTATAAGTGGTCATGGATTTGGCGTCGTATCCCTCAGATGTTTTTTAGACATGGCAGTCTCATAATCAGCGACATTTTCATACTTCCCAAGGCAATTAACGCTTCCCAATGTAAAGTGGTCTCGGAATTCAAATGTCAATAGGGTGTCAGATTGCAGAGCTCATTGAGAGGATGACATGCCACGTGGATTTTTTCCATTTGGATGAGGCATCCTCAAGTTATGGTTGGTCAAAGGTAGTCAACATGCGTGTGCAACTTTCGAAGGGAAAACCAAGTAGAGCATTGCATCATTTTCGACATGCATTATGTCCAAAATTATCTACTAACAGGAACAAAACCCATGTCTCATAAAATTTTATTCCTCAAGGGTATTGAAAATCCTCGATTTGACCAAGATTCAAGGGGTTTGACCAAGCTTATGTGGGAATACCTTGGACTTTTTCAGGTGATAGAGCATGCCATTGCACTAGGTGGCAAAAAGCACAAAATAGCATGAAATGCTTGGCCAATAGGGATAGGCTGTTGAGATGTTGGTAAGACGGCCAATTCGACTCATTAACGCATGAAAAAGTAAAGTAAAAAAGGAATCTCGTTGTTGGAGAGGTCAAACTAGCTATTGAAAGTTACCATTTCTAAGAAGATAGCTTTGTGGACCGAAATGTAGCTGTTGCATGTCAAGTTGCCCGTCTTCTAAAGAGGAGCGAACTAATAGGTGATTAATTGCATTCCCAAGGAGAGGACGAATCTCAAGGAGGAAAGTTGGAGGCCTTCAAGGTAGACATTGGACCATATTTGACTACTATTCATAGTTTTGAATCCTTGACCATTTACTTGTGTAGTATTGGACTTTCTTGGTGGTGATGAAGCAATTCAACCCACTTATTGGGAAAACTAAATGTACTTAATGTAATAAAATATCATTTCTTCTCATGAATCGACTTAGTCTCCAAATTGATTGTGGATGGCAAGTCAAATAGTATTATTTTAATGGAAGGAGGAAACTAGATGTTAAGAAAAGTTTTATAAAAAGCTAGTTCCTCTGCCCATTTGAGGTTTTTGATTGTGAGATCATTTGATGACATAATACAAAAAACCAGTTTTGCGAAAAATACTCTCGTGTATTGAGTATTGAGTTGATTCTTATATTCTCTTCTTTCTTGATTTGTTTCCTCTACCATTGTGCTTTCTGAAATTTGTTTTGCAATTGCACTTCTTCCATCACAAAATCAAGGTACAAATCCATTGAGGGATAGACCAGTGTTGCATGAAATGTCCCCCCCCAAAGGATCCAAACCAACAACTGTGACTCGTACAGATCTGTGGGGGATCCGCAGTCGGATCCATGGTTCAGAATTTTGTAACCGCGGATCAGGCCAACGAAAACGGTTCCTGAAAATTTGGAACCGTGCCAACCTGATCTGTGGTTCCGAATTTCCGAACTGCGGATCCAACGACGAATCCTCCCCGGATCCACAGCGGATCAGGCACGGTTCCCAAGTAGATCCGAAGGGAGACAAGCGATTCCACAAGATTTCATAGGGTTCTAAATATTTTTTTTATTTTTTCTTTGACTTAAGTTGGGTTGGGGCTTCTCGGACACTCCCAAGGTGCTCCCTTGATGCTCCTTAGATGCTTCTTAGATGCTCCCTCGTGGTAAAGTTAAATTCTTAAAGAAAAAGTATCATTCTCCTTTATTTTTCATTTTCATCCTTTTACTTAAATTTTTAACATTACCATGAAATGACTCAGGATGTTTGAGAGTGGTTCCAGCCTCATTGGACTTCATATGGAGAAAATATAATTTCATATCCTATTCAAAATTCAGCAGACTTAACAGTTTTCAGGAATTCAGGATCAATGGGATTGTGGCATTTCATTAGATTATATCATGTATGAAGGTATGTGATTAGCATTTAATCAAGAGCACCAAGCCCTATGTGTACCCTAGTGTTGGTGGTGTTAATTGTTGAACTCCTTTGTAATGCCCTTAGCAAAAATTACCTTTCAATCAAGTCAAAATCATCTATCAAGCATGTTAAGCTTTTTCTACCATATTTTAAGGCTTGGATTAGGTAGTTTGATTGAAATTGGGCAATGTTGACTAATATCCCTAGACAATCGAGGTAGAGGCAAAGGCTAGACAAGAGGAAAAGAATCTAGATTCTAGATGGTTGTTGCATCTAAATGGTTAATGCTAGAATAATTAATCATTAATGTACAATGGATGCCATATCTATCTTGATTTATGTAAAAATGTGCATGCTTCCATATCTTCTACAACTAATTTGGTATTTTGGATGTTTTGTTTAATATAAATGCAAAAAATATAAAAAAAATGATATATATAGTAGACGCTTCTGAGACGCTTTGCTTCCTATATTTTTGGGAAATGACACTTCTGCGTCCCCACTTCCAAAAAACGTCCCCGCTCCATGCAACATTGGGACAGATAGTCATGTGGAAGGGAAAATTTCTATCTTGCCCTTTGCTAGTCACTAAGAATACACTTTTCCAAGTGTTGGACAAGCCCTCTAGGGGGAATCTCCATCTGGAATCATGGGCTATTAATGCTATTGTTTCTACCTTGGTTTGTGCATCTTGTAATGTCCCCTTTATAGAATGGAGCAATTCTAGTGATGAATTAATGCACACAATTGCTAAGATATTTATTTATTTTCTTTCAGAAATTATTACAAACACTTCGCAAGCAATAGTTTCCTATTTGGCATGAAAATAAGGAGAAACTTCACACAATAAATCAAGAGATCACCACATAGAACAGAATTTTCCAATTGAACAAAGCAACAAGTAAGTGCATTTTCTCTCTATTTTTTTTGCATTTTTATTACAACAGTTTGCATGTGCATTTCTTTTACAAATTTATGCATTTTTTGTTTTTTTTTTACAACATCCATGGCTCAATCAAGGGCAGCAAGGAAGGGGCAAAGGAAGGGGAAGAATGTCCCCATTGGAGATGCCCCTCCTGTCCCAATTTCATCAGGGTTTGCTGCAAGTGTTCCCTCTATTGCAAGTGGGGTTGCAACAACAGCTTCAAATGTTGAGGGAAGACATCCTCCTCAAGATAACAAATATCCCTTGTGGAAATATGTCACAAGAGCGCAAGGGCCAAGCAACAAGGTGAAGGGAGGAGGCAATGTGAGTTGGAAATGCACCTATTGCAACACTAATTTCACAAGCACATATTACCGTGTGAAAGCTCATTTGTTGGCTTTACCAAGTTGTGGAATTGCAACTTTTACAAAGGTGCTTTTACCAAAGGGGAAAGAAATGGAAAGAGAGACCAATGTTGGTATGGAAAATGTGGCTACAAAATCTAATAAAAACAATAATGATGACCCCCCTCCATTCTTGAGGAAAAGCAGCAACAAAATCCCATTTGAGAGTTCTGGTGGGGGACAAGCGGCAAAAAGAAAGGCAATTTAACTTGGTCCAATGGACAAGATTTTTCAGAAAAAGAAACGGGAAGAGCTTGATCTCACCATTGCCTTTTCTTCCTATCAAAACTTCATATCCTTTAATGTTGCACACTCACCTCTATTTATTTATATGTGTCAAACTCTAACTCAAGGGGCTCCATCAGGGTATGTGCCCCCTAGGCCAGAGAAGCTTAGAACCACATTGTTAACGAAGGCAAAAAAGAGGTGGAAAAAATGCTTGAGCCTATTAAATCAGCATGGCCAACATCTGGGGTTAGCATTGTTTATGATGAATGGACAGATCCAACACGACACCCACTCATCAACTTCATGGTGTCTTCCTTGAATGGTCCAGTTTTATTGAAATCAGTGGATGCACTTGGACAATACAAGGATGCACAATATATGGGTGAGTTGTTTATTAAAGTTATTGAAGATATAGGTGTTGATTATTGTGTGCAAATCATTATAGATAATACACCTTTTTGCAAGGTTGTTGGCATGATTGTGGAAGCTAAATATCTACAAGTGTTTTGGACACCTTGTATTGTCTATTCATTGAAATTAGCACTTAAATCTATTGTTTCTAATGTGCTTTGGATTGGAAGCATTATTGAGGATGCACGACATATCCGCAACTTTGTACAAAATCATACAAATGCCCTCATTATCTACAAGGAGTACACCAATGTATCATTGTTGAATATTGGAGATACACGGTTTGCCTCTTCATTCATCATGTTGAAAAGGTTTAAGGAGGTCAAGACCGCTCTTAGGTCCATGGTTATTTCATAGTTTTGGTCTTTTTGGAGAAAGACAAATCAAGCAACATCTAAAAGAGTGAAGGACACAGTGTTAGATGATGCTTGGTGGGAGAGGGTAGATCTACTTATTCAGATCACGGACCCTAACATTTATTTGCTTCGATTTGCAGATAAAGACCAACCCATCCAAGGAGAGGTTTATGAGGGATGGAATTCCATGATTGAGTCTATGAGGAGAATATGAGACATCATCAGAGGCCTTCTTCACCACGATACAACCTTATAGAATATTCTTGTCAGCAAATGGGACAAGAATCGCACAACTTTATATTGTTTGGCTCACTCATTGAACCAAAAATGCTACAACCATGAGCGGTTGAATGGTGGACCTTCTCGTAGATTCCCTCACATGGATGGTGAAATCTCATGGAGGAAAGATGCATTCACACGGATTTTTTAGGATAGAGCATCCCTTAATGAGGTGGAAGATGCCTTTGCAATGTTTTCCACTGGCATTGGTCGATTTGCAAGATATGATCTAATTAGAGACAGGGGGGATAAGAAGCCCTATTCTTGGTGGGCAACTCATGGGGCAACAAGCCCTCCTCTACAGTAATTAGCCATGAGGCTCCTCTCTCAAGTGACTTCATTCTCTCGTTGCAAGAGGAATTGGAGCACATATGGGAATTTGTATAGTGTCAAGAAGCGCAGGCTTGAGCAGTCCAGGGCAGAGACAATGGTGTATGTGCACACCAACCTTCGTCTTATTTATAGGTAAAGGGTGTTGAAGGAAATGTAACTAGGTTCAGTCTTTATAAATGTACTTTTGATATTCATATTTATTCATGAAAAGAAATATTATTTTTATAATATGTGTCAATGAGTTTCTTGCTCATTGAAGTAGGTTTAGCACATGTCAAAGTGTTATAGGTGAGTCAAATGGTCAAAAGAAAAAAAGTTGAAGACCTTAAGGGCATGTTACACCTTGTATAAATATGTATTAAAGTCAAGAGAATACCTCCAAGCAAAGTCAAGTCTCCTCCTATGCAAAGGCAACATCAAGAAACTCCTTCAAGCATGTTACACCGCCATAGAAACCATCCGAAGTCTACTCTTCAAGTCGGCCTACAAGTAGTCAAACAAGTCGGCCTAAAAGGAGGGAAAATATTCTATTTATAGAGGTTGTCCACTCCAAATACAACGCACTCAATGAGCTCTGAAATTCACAAAGAAAAGGAGGCAAGAAAGGAACGAAGAAAGACAAAGAAAAGGGTCTACAAGGGCAACGAAGGAAGAGGCTCATAGCCAAAGTCGAAAGGACTGTTTTCTAGGGTAGAAAACAGTCACACGTGCGAAGGAGAGGGTCTTTCTACTGTTATAGCAGTTCTCTACCACAGTGCCATCAACCTAATCATTTGGGCAAAATTCATACATCTAAAGTGCCTCCCACTCAAGTGAAGAAGTAAGGAAGAAGAACGAAGGTAATAGGACTGATCTAAAGCCCATTACTGTTACACGTGCGAGGAAAAAAAGAAAAGGCTACCTCTGTTGTCATAACAGCGCTCCCTCAACAGTCATAAGAAAGTTAATTGGTTGGTTAAGAGAGTGAAGGGATCATCATAAGAGAAGGGTCTCATCAAAGGCATATCTTCTAGATCAAGTATAACAAGACTTACCAACAATTGAAAGAAGAACGAATTGCCGGAAAAAGGAGGACGAAGTGTCAGGGAACAAAGTGCAGAAAGAAGGAAAGACTTGACTTGTGCTTGGAGGATATTCTTTTCAGGGGTCTAGTGTTTGGCATTGATCAATAAGAAGCTTGAATAAGAGAAAATTCACGAAAAGGTTTTCCTCTCAAGAGAAGAGAGGTTTTGGCCCTGGCAAAGAGCCAACATCTTGTGTTCTTGTTCTTATGTTTTGGTAGCAGTTTGATGAAGTACACACACATGCACTAATAATAAGAAGAAGAAAAATAAGCTAACAAGAAAAAGTAAAAATACTCCACAAATTGTTATCAAGTAACAAAGAATCACACTACACTAATTTTCCCTAGATTCTTCAACAGAGGGATGAGTGGTTGGAGGGAAAGACAAAGATTGGGAATGTCTTTCCTGACGATATGGGTCTGAACAACAGCGTTGAGTTGGCACTGGCCAACTTGGATCTCAATGATCCAGTGCTAGAGCCTGTCACATTTGATGATGGTGATACTATAGAGGGATCATCCTCCACACCAGCAAATGCAAAGATGACTTTGGATACAACAGAGGAGGATGCAACAGAGGAGAGCAGTGGTGACCATGATGATGAGTACAGTGATGCTGATTTCGATGATGAGGATTAATTACTCATGAGCTACCTACTGCCTTTAGACTTGTAGACTTGTAGTTGTTTTGTATTTGCTATTTCTATTTTCCATTGGCATTGCACTACCTATGTAACACATTTTGATTTTGATGACTTAATGAGAAAACTACAGTGTCTTACTATTTTGTATTTCTCCTATTGGATCATTGATGAATTGAATATGTATTATGATTTATCATTTATGTCACAATTGTATTTGTATGCATATAGTTACTTTGTAAAACTTACATCTAGATGAAGATCTATGTTTGAATCAATGAATTTGTATCATGAATGAGAATTTGTGTAAGAAATATCTAATTTTTATAAAATATATATATAACGTATCCGAACATGTCCAGTTTCAGGGGGTCAACGTGTCTGTATCCAACACTCAAATCCCCGTGTCCTTTGTATCCTGTGTCCCCGTGTCAGGTGACTTAGTAATTTCTGTAGAAAATGCAAAAATCAACAAGCTAACCTATTGAAAACTCACCCAAAAGTGTCTAGGAAATTCTCAGTCTCAGATCTAGGAGTGGAGAGGTTTGAAGGTAGAGGTTATTTAGATCACTTTTACGCTTTCAAATTTGCAATAAAATGAATTTCCAGAAAGCTGAAAATTTAGTTTGTGACACCTTGGGGTCAAAACCCCTTAGATAAACAACCCACAAATTTATTTCAACTATTAAATAAACTTTTAAATTCTGAAATAAACAAATCTAAGCTACATATTTGAAGTATATACTGTAAAACAAATCTGAGTTAATAGAAGGCAAAATAAAGATACTTGTAAAACTGAGCCTTAATGAGTGAAAAGTCTGTAGTAAAATATTTGTTATAGCCAATATTACTCTGTTGATATTCACACATACACTAAAGCTATGTTAAACGGTTTGGGTTTGAATTTGAGTGCGGCAACAATTAAGTTTGATACAAATTCAAATTTTCCAAAGAGGTTTGCATGAGGTTCGACATTAAATTCGAATCTACATATTCTTCAATATATATATATATATACATATATATGACGTAAAATAATAAAAAATCAAAATCAATCAATAAACATATATGAGTAAGAATTCTGATTAGTAGACATACATGAATAACTTGATCATAATAACATCTAATTATCAATGACATTAGTTAAATATAAACATACACCATAGTAGTTTGCAAATGCAAAAAGAAATGGCATAATTTTCAACCTTCAAAATTTAATAGAATGCATATATTGTCAAATAATTGTAATCTTTGAAAAAAATCACAAAATTAACACAATCATAATTTAAACATACAAATTACAATACAACTATATTGCGAAATCATGGAGAACGTCTTCAAATTTCAAAATTTTAAAAAGGAAGCCAATATTGTCAAGTAGTTATAATCCATAAGCGCGAACCTCAATTTTGTTTTGCAAATTCGGCTTTAAGTTCGACTTGAGGTTCCAATTCGATCAGGTTCGAATTGGATCAAGTTCGACCATTGGGTTCGTATTTCAAGTTTGACGAACCTAAACGAATCTAAAACTTTTTTTTGGGGTTCACCGAATTTCAAACCTCAAGGTTCAAATTTAGTGAACCCTATGACATTGCACTAGAGACACCCATGAAAATATGGAAAAATAAACTCAAGAAAAGAGATATATCAATTCCTTGGATGAGATATAAATTTAACCTCTTTTTCTATAAGGATTACTAGCCATCTATGATAAGAACCAGTGTTGCGAACATCGCAATTAAAAAGCAATTTTTTTTCAAAATATAGTGGTTTTTTCGCCCAGATGATATAATCAGCGATGTTTTCAGCGATTTTTTATTTTCAAAAAATCGTGATCTGAAGCAAAAAAATCACGGGTGCTCTGAACAACGGATTTTTAAAGCGATTTTTGGGTTTTTGTTTGTCATTTTTTGCAGACACTAAGCTCTTTTGAGAGCTGACGAGGAGAGAAAGTAGACTACAAGGGCAGAGGAGGAGAAAAACGAAAGATTTTAGCATCCCAAGGAAGACAAATTCGAGATTGGACCACATTTCTTCAACAAAGCGTGGTTTCCAGGTATGGGCAACAAATTTGGCCATTTTTTTTTTTTTTCTTGTTCTTGCTTGGGTTTTTATAACCCATTGATTATCAATGATTTTTTAGTGATTTGATTGTGTTTTTTTTTCATTTTTGTTGCATAGAGTGGAGAGAGTTCATTTTGGTCAAAAATGCAAAAACTTGATTGTTAGATTTATTAGTTTCATTTCTTCTTGTGCTCTATTTTTTTGCATCATTTTTGTTTGGGTTTTAATGTGCATTTTTTCTATTATTGTTGCATTGAGTTGAAGTTTTTTTATTGTTGTCAAAAATTCAATGTGTTCTATGTAAATTTTATTTTTATTTTTTTAACTCGCAGTTCTTCTTGTGCCCTAGGTTCAACTTCAAACTTTATCTTACATTAAAACTCAAGAGTTCAACCAAGTTAAAAACATGCCAAGGAAATTGGACCCTCTGTGGGAATTTGGTGAACCTGATGGAGGATTTGACAAATCAAACTTGTCTTGCAAGTTGTGTGGGCATCATATGACAAGGGGGTGTATACATTGAAGTATCACCTTGCACAAATCCCTGGACATGAGCACCAATACAAATCCAAGAATCATCCAAAGAGCCCTCATATCATTGGGAGAAATAAAGCAAACCAAACAGTCCAAGTCAACTCTAAGGAGTCAACTAGCAGGGAATAGAGTGTTAGGAGGTGAACATGAGAGTGGCATTAGTTCTACTTCATCATCAATATCTACAACCAAACCTGTAGCTGCCTCATCATATCTTGTTCGTAGAACCACGGCTGATTCAAAACCATCTATCTCTTCAATACTTAAAAAAAAAAGGAGAAAGAAGAAGCTGACAAGTTGTTGGGCAAGTTTCTTCTTTGGAGTAATATTCCTTTCATCGTTGCAAGGAATAATCCATTTTTTCAGCCTGTTGTTGATGATATTGCAATTGTTGGCCCAGGGTACAAAGTCCCTTCTTATGATGAACTGTGATGTCAGATGGTTGGATCGATCAAAAGGGGAGAAGCCATATAAACTTCTTGGTTAATTGTCCCAAGGGGACAATGTTTATGAAATCTGTTGATGCATCTGCACATATCAAAGATGCAAAATTATTATGGATTTGTTGGATGTGTTTATTTTGGAGGTGGGTCCAGAACACGTTGTCCAAGTCATAATGAAAATGTTGCAAATTATGTTGTTGCTGGCAAGATGCTTATGGAGAAGCATCCTACTTTATTTTGGACACCTTGTGCTACACATTGCATTGATTTCATGTTGGAGGACATAGGAAAAATTCCTTTTGTGAAAGATATTGTTGACTCATCAAAACACATTACAAAATTTATATATAATCATGCATTTGTGCTTCATTTGATGAGAACATTCACCAACAACAAGGAGTTGGTGCGCCCCACCATTACATGGTTCGCCACCAGTTTCATATCTCTTCAATCCCTCTCGAATTCTATGTGGGATGTGAAGAAAATGTTTCTTTCAGATCAATGGTATGCTTTGGCATTTAGCCACAAACCAAAGGGAGAGGCCACAATTAGTTTCATACCACGAAAGCTTCTAGGTGGGAGTGCAGGGGGTGTGCAGCATTGTTGAACCTTTGGTAAAGGTTCTTCGATTAGTCGATGGTGACAATCCTGCAATGGGCTACTTGTATGAAGCCATGGACAGGGCCAAAGAATCCATTCGGACCTACTACGCTGATAAGGGAGATGAGGGGTTTCCGTAACAACTCCTCCTATGGCCAGTGATTGACGAATGATAGAGCACACTCCATCGTCCCATTCACGCTGCAGGGATCTACATGAACCCCACATTTGCTTACCCCTATGGGTTCTTATTTGATGCTGAGGTCATGGATGGATTCTTCACCTGTGTTTAGAGGATTGTGCCATCTCCAGCAGAACGTGCAAAAATCTCCAAAGAAATGGAGATATACAAGATGGTAGGTGGCACATTTAGCTTTGAAATGGATGTAATTGATAGGAAGACTAAAATGTCAAGTATTTTTTAGTTTGTTTCAAATTTGATTGTCTCTTCAAGTTCATAACTTCATACTTTGCTTCAACTTTCAAATTTCATATTTTTTCTTATGTTTATCTTATTTGTAATTTTGTTGTAAATGCATGATGTAGAAGCTATGGTGACAGAGTACCCCATCTGCGAAATCTTGCCATTTGAATCATCAGCCAAACATGTAGCTCCTCAGGATGCGAGCGCAAATGGAGTGTATTTGAAATAATACATACAAAGAAGTGCAACAGGTTAAACTTAAAACTTAAAATATTCCAAATTTCCAATTAATTTTTTGAATTCATTAAATTATATATATATTTTTTAATTATTATTTTATGACCTTTCTACAAGTTGGAGTCCCAGCGACTTAATGACATGCTCTACGTCTACTACAATCTTCGATTATGGGTGAGGCAACTTGAGATGACACCTGTTATGGAGGCCATCTCATTAGATGGGATTGACACCACTACCTTATGGAGGGTTGAGGCCGAGAGGCCTCTCATGGAGTCTGTCAATGATTGGCTAGAGCAGGAGGTAGTGGAGGGGGTAGAGGGGGAGGAGGAGCAAGTGACACCACCTACCCAGGCTACTCCTATCACCAGTAGAGGACGTGGTCTACCTCTTGTAGCTCCTAGTTCTTCAGCTTCTGGAGCACAGCAAAGTCCACTGCCAACTCCACCAGCATCTACATCTGGAGGGAAAGCTATGGCATTTTCTCGCAAGAGGGGCAGAGGATATCAGCAATATTAGTTATTCGGTTCATTTCATTGTATATGACATTATGACTCATGATATGAGATACAATATTATATTTTTTGTTCATATTTTGAGGTTGATTTGGGACTCAGGAGTTAGGACTTAATATTCAGGACATGATTCACTATTATGTGTGATGTAGCACTAGAAATGATATTACACATCTTATATATTAGTTCTTTTATCATTATTTATGTGTCAATGCATTTATTTTATATTGTAGATGCTTTAAATATTAAAAAAAATTGAAAAAAAATGAATATTTTTGTATTTACCGATTTTTTCCCGTTTTTTCCCGTTCTTTACCGATTTTTTTCCTGATTTTTCCGATTTTTTCCCTTGACGATTTAATCCGGATCGTGATATTAGCAACATTGGTTTTAACCACGTCAAGAATACTATTGTACTGATCTGTGATCTGTTTGTGAGCAGTGTCCTTTGGTGTTCCATCTAAGGAACTTACCCTATAAATTTCTACATGGTATCAGAGCTATTCGAGCGTTGTATACGTTGGTGATCCAAATCCGAAGCTGGTAGAACTGCATCCGATTGCCGTTTCCCAGATCTACTGTTTTTTACCACTTTCGGGTTGATAGGACTGCTCTATTGTGTTAGGAGCATTTGCTCCAATATGGAACCCCTTTCGTTTCATGCGAAAAGGTTTCCAATAGCCCTAGCTACGTCCTTTTTAAGATTTAGACGTATACATTGTTTATTTGCAGTTATAGTTATTTATCTCTCTATTTATTTTGGTTTATAGTCCTCTATAATTTTTTTATTACTGGATCTATACTTTTCATTTCTGTATATGCTCTTTGCCCCACGACTCTGTGCGATCTAGGCAAACCAGAAACAGAAGAAAGGATTTTTTCATGTGTATGCTCTTTTCCATTGCACCTTAGTGTGATCTCAGAAAACCAGAAACATTAAAGAAAATATAAAGTTTCCAGCCAAATCTAACTTTAAGCCATAAGGCTTAGATTACTTTTGTCTGTTCGTTTCGGTTTGTGAGGTTGTTTTTTTGTTTTTTAGGCAAGAAGGGGTTTTTCAAGTAAGCACGCACTCCAAAGCTTCAGTGAGCAAGAAAAAAAACTCCTTCCTCCTTTCCAAAAATTACTAACATTTTAAACAAACTCACTTGGTCCAAAGTTACTTTATGAGAATAGAGGTCTTGGGTTCAAGTCTTTCTTTTTGTTGAGTTACTTTTTCAAAAAGCACATGTAACTTATGTTTTAAAGTTACTTTATGTAAAAGTGTTCTCACCCATTATAAAATGTGAGTCACTTATAATTCTAAAGTCACTTTATCTTTTATTTAGGTTACAATTTAGTGGATAGTTCATAAAGTACCATTGTAAAAGTGACTTTCACTTATTTATAAAAGTGGGTCACATAAAGTAATATTTTTTTTAAGTGAGCTAATTAGATTAAGTTTGAAAGGGGCGGGGAGGGGGTTAAATATAACATTGTCATTCACATCCCAACATTCACATAGTTCGTCGGCTTCTTCAACAACTTTTTTTCAAAAAGCCATAACTTATTCATCCGGAAGTCGTTTTCAGAGCCGTTTTTTTTTTTAATCGGCCTCATTTTTCAAGATCTTTCCATTGGAACACTTAGCTTCAGCATCTACAACTTCAAGTTCATTTAAAATGGAAAATCCATGCCTAGTTATTCTTGACAGCACCAACTACTTCCAATGGCTATCCTACATGGTGAACTTACTTAGAAGTAAAGGTCTTTATAGAATAGTCTCAAGCCAAGAGTCTAAACTTAAAGATGAAGATAATCAAGCCAAATGGGATAATAAGCAAGATCAAGCACGCGGGTTGATAGGGATGTCTATTTCTCCAGACCTTAGATTCCATATCGTAGAAATTGATACCCCCAATAAGGCAATGAAACAACTCTATAAAATTTTTGGAATTAAAAATGAAATTAGAGCCCATCAACTCGAAAATGAGTTGTTGACATGAGACCCCAGTAATTTTTCTTCCATTGAAGATATTTTGTCCAAGTTCAAGACCCTTGAACTTCTCTTGGAAGGTGTTAAGGTTACGAAAGAAGATGGTAGTCTTATTTATTATATTTTTACTAAGCTAGGACCAGCCTACTCTATGCTTGTTTCCACCTTCCATTCTACTAGAGAAGTCTTTATTTCTCAAGGATAAGACTACAAGTCCCCCTCTTTTGATGCCTTTTGTGATTCTTTAATAAAATAACAAGAATGTTGGACACCTAATCCTCAATGGGTTAGTGTGGAAGCCGAATGAACAAAAGGAGTCCAAGAGACCTTGGGATGTGAAACCCAACGGTCACATAATGTACTATAAATGTATATCTCTTGTTAATAAAAATTGTACTCTCCTGATTATCTTTCATATTGTTATTGCTGGCCATGTGTTTAACATGGTATCAGAGCTGTAGATGTATTCTTGCCCTGCTCAAATTTGAGCCACTGGTTTTTGTAGCTTTTCTTTACTTGTCAGTTTTGCTGCATTTTTACTCATCTTGGTACCCTATCTACCCTGCCAATTTTATTGTTGCATGACTCTGACATTATATCCATAAATTTTATGCTATTAGTGCTGCACTTTTGAATGTCTTCTCAGCGAAACTCGAGCTGAATTCTCTGCCTACGATTCCCCAAATAGAAAAATGTGCGTTCTTGTAGAAACGTTACTCCTGAATTTTAGATTGTAGAAATGTTGAAGTACTTGGGCGTTCTGTTGTCTTTTCATGTCAGAACAGCTAGCAAGAGCGTTTATTTTTTGGATGAGCAACTACCTTCTGTGGTCTGCGAATTTCCTTGTAAAGAACTGTCATTCTGATTCTTGAATTGAATTTGGCTTTGCCACTTGTTCAACACGACCAGTTATTTGTTGCATCTCTGGCCAAACAATCAAGCTTCTCTGGTGGAATCAAACTAGGCTGGTCACTCAAGTTCTCCATTCTTTCTCCTTTCCTCTTTTGCTAGCGCATGCCCAAGTTTGAGTGTCCCTAATTAACATGGATGTGGATGAGCTATGGATGGCATAAAACAAAACGTTTTGTATGAAGACCGCTACCACTGAAGGTAGCGATTTGGGTCCAGTTATTCGTGGAAGAAAAAACAATGACAATTATTCAATCCCATTGCTAGCGGGAGAAAGACAATGGTGGAAGAAAGATTGGTTTTCGTTTTAATGTATTACTGTTAACGCCTGCAATACCTTTGGTTGACCTCCCACTGTTCCACTGGTTTCCTCCATGCATAACGCCCCATACACTCTAGTTAACACCGTGCTCCCTGTGGTGGCCCACACCCTTCACACAATTTATACACCCTTGACTCCTCAGACCAATGCCTTGACTCCTCTTCCTATTGCGCAGCAGGACCCACCTTTGTTGAATGTTGTCTTCAACGTTCTATTGAACACTACCCTCAACTCGCATGAACCGCACCATTCCACTGCAACCATCAGTTCGACTTGGCATACCACCACAACGTTCATTCATTTGGAAGACGGATTTTCTGATTAAGAATTTGAAGTTCATTCAAATCTTGTGGAGCTCAATCGACCAACTAATTTATTTGGAAGACGGTAAGAATTTTGTGACGTGGTAGCAATATCGTTTCTCTGAATTTCAGACATCTCTGCATTCAAGACCGAGTTTCTTTTGGTTGTTTCGAGTCTGATGATGATGTTGAATTGACGGGCTAAGTGTTATGTCAGAGAGCTTGACAAGCCTTGATACACTGCTATATCCTTACCACTGTTGGTTTGACCGTTGCTATGGCAATATTGCAATGGACAAAACATGGTTGAGATTGCTCTACTAAGGTTGCTGAAAAATGAAACAATATAAGTTTTGAATGCAAAGCTATGAATCTATCGATAACGCCGGAGAGATAGAGTATTGTTTCTTTTCCATGTAGCACGTTTGGAAGGACGAGCCTTGTGGTACAGATGGCCCCGTCCTTGGAGATCCCTGTACTTCTTTCCTTATGATGTGGAGTCCTAATTGATCTAGTAAGAGTTCAAAACTCTCAATCCTCCCAGCTTTCGTCCGTCTCTCTCTTCCATGTGGCTGTGGATTGCAACGTCAAAAGCAGAACCAAAACCAATCCCAAATAAACTTCGCATCTACTCATCGTAAATTTTTATATTGAGGGAATCTTTCCAACCAGTTGAGCAAGAAGGTGTGTGAATCTTCAACAGTTCGTTTGTCTCCGGCCTTGGATATATCTGAAGAAGTGTTGGTGTAGGTACTTCAAATAATTATTTTATTAATTTCGATACTTGCATTCGAAAGGAAGATAATCCACAAGGGTATTGCTTTTTGATAGCCATCATTTCTGCTTTGAAAGTGATTATGTTGGGGTTTCTTGGGAATGACAGAGTTCAATGTTCATAAGAATTGGGACTGTTTATATTCTTTAAAGTTGCAGCAATTTGGCATTATTTAGGAGTTTAGTGGAAATTGTTTCAAGCCAAGACTATCCTTTGTAGATCGAATTGGTGTATTTTCTTAAAGGTTGTTCATATCAGAGATTGTTATTGAACTAGATTGAAGTTGTTGCCAGGACAAGTTCCCTTGGATTCAAGGCAGGTACAGGAAAATATATTTTTGAGACCTAAATTGCTTGTAGCTTTGTTGGAAGTTAAATTCTCAGGTGAATTGAAGAAAATTCATTTTTGAATGAGGAGTCTATTTTCTGAATATCACCATTCTTTGTGTGTTGAATCTATTGCAAGCTGATTGATTTGAAGTTGTTGCCATAAGTTTATATAAAAGCAATTGGTGTCCATCTTTTCCTCATTGTTTTACTATTTTTGAGGTTAAAAATGGCTCCAATTAGTGCAATATTAGAGTTAGTGGACAATCTAATACTCTCTACTATGGATAATACAGTCAAAATCAGCAAGGATTTTCTC
>APFE031106531.1:118027-134281 GCA_000404065.3 Pinus taeda | reverse complement strand
TGATTCCACTTGGAGACTGATGATATCTTACTCATCCCTGGTCGAAAATAGAGAGGCAAGTGTCAAAGGGGAAGCTTCTGGAAGATTCCATGATCTTCCACCTCACAAATTGTCCCTGCCATTTGTCCATTCTTTCCCATCGCACCCTACATAGGGGCCAT
This sequence comes from Pinus taeda, assembly GCA_000404065.3. Lineage (NCBI taxonomy): Eukaryota > Viridiplantae > Streptophyta > Pinopsida > Pinales > Pinaceae > Pinus > Pinus taeda. Next base: position 134,120 of record APFE031106531.1, on the reverse strand, counting down.
TCAGTAAGCATCGCACCCTGTACACTGGGAAGGTGATATGCATCGCACCCTTTGCATTGGGTATTCAGTATGGTCCAGTTTTGACCATTTCTGAGCAGTTTTTAGTGGAGAACTTCTGGGAGATGATGTAATCAGCTGACCTTGTTCCTTTAGGTAGTGAAGCAACACTTTTAGGGAATTAGGAGCCCTTATTTTATGGAAATTTATGATTGGGGTTGCACTGCCCAAAAATGTCTATAACACTCTCTAAGGCTCAGTGGCAATAGAGCAAACCAGCAACTGCACATCAATGAGAAAAAAACCTATCAGCAGAATAAAATCAACAAAATAGAGTAGTAGAGAAGATATACTTGAACCATGAATAGCATAGCAAAGCCACTCTCCAATATGCATCAATAAGGCAAAGGATGCCACAGGTATGTCACCTCATCCACACTCTCTCATAAGTATGAATATGATTAAAACTGTAGGAATATGTAAAAGGTTGGTTTTATAAGTGAAGGTGGCTAGTCAACTTGGCCACCATCAGGCCAATAACAAAAAGTTAAAGTGCTAGTCAACTGGACATGTGGCAAGGTCACATCAAAGGGAATAAATTAGAAAGGTGGTCGAGTTACATTGAATAGGAGTGGGTGATGATTACGAGGAAGTGTTGCATGATAACTAATAGTGGGACCAATGGTCCAAAAGGAGAAATACGTACTCATCTAACGAGCACATCGCTCAATGAAATCGACCATAAATAGAAATATTCCCCAACTTTCATGCAATATATTGTTCATTTTGAGATTTTGAGAGCTAGGACCACCTGGAGGATCCATCAAAGGAAAAAGCTAGTCTCATCCATCCTACAGTGAGCACCTACAGGAAACACAAGAAATAGGGAGAATTTTCAAAAATGTTGTGAGGGGCTACCTAGGGCCAGCAATTCAAGAATTCTCCTCAACAAAGGCATTGCAATGAAAGGTAGGTGACATATCATCTGTGCTTTCATTTGTAAATATCAAAGAAATTGTCATTTCTTTTAGTGATTACAGTGTGCATAGAGATAGGCAGAATTGTGTGGAGTATTTCGTAGAGTAAAGGGTGGATTGTAGTCATCACCCTCATAAAACACTAAACCCTCATCACCTGGGAAAACTCTTAAGTTATAGCCTCCAAAAGTTCGTACAATCAGATTGACAGAGAGAAAATATGATAGAGGGTTTCAACAGAAGGAAGCTGACCAGAACAACTAGAATTCATCAACATCCTCCTGTGGTAGAAATCTTTACAAGGCATCAATGGTTGGAATTCTTCAAGATACTTAAGGGATATGATGATGATATGCTAGGGAATTTGCAATGTCACTCATGCCTCTAGCTAGAGTTAGTACCATTGTTGTAGTGATGGGATTGTCAGTAACAATTAACCCTGAAAGCATTAGTAGGTTCACTACACTTCCTCTAAGCTTGCAATGGAAAAAAGAGGATAAAGCTAGCAACACTATTTTGAAGAAGAAATTTTTTTTGGAAGGAGAGGAACAAATTGAGGACAAAAATGGGATTATAAGGGGGAGAATTCCATGATTTGAGATTTGGAGAAGAGTTATCTCCTCATAGAAGAATTAGTGTGCCTTAGTTTTTGTTGCAATCAATAATAGACATGAGCATCAAAGCACAATAAGGGAAGCATTAGCAGCTAGCACATCATTGAATGATAAATCTCATACTAGAATTTGCCCTAAACAACTTAATAATACCTATTATGTGTTCAGCATTTGAAAACATGAACAAAGAAGATGTAATTCAAGCCATTGAGTATGTAAGAAACCCTACTTCTAGTGGTGAAGAAGATGGAGAATAACTTGAAGAAGAGTAAGAAGAGTCTGAAGAAGAGCAAGAAGAGTCTGAAGAAGAGGAAGAAGAGCTTGAAGAAGAGGAGCATGGAGAAGAAGAAGAAGAAGAAGAGGAAGAAGGGGAGACATAAATAAATTAAATAGAGGAAGAAAAGGACAGTAGAGAAGAAGCACAAAAGGATGATCAAGTCTTGAAATACATAGCAAGGAAGGAGAGGAATCTCCAAGAGTGTCTCCCAAACCCACAAAGAAGGAGGTATTTGCTGCCTTGTACACCTATAAAATCAAAAGGAAAGAGGCAAAGGCACACTCCGCTATACTTCAGAACCAGAAAGAACACTAGCATAAAAAAGGGGGACCTCAAACACCTACCAAGACTCCTATAATCATTGAGGACTCACCAAGAGAATAAGAAAAGTTAGTCCCTCTAGGAATGAGAAGTGAAGAGGGAATATCACAACGGGCTTCCCCAAGGTAACCAATCACCTATGTTAGGAGGCTTGTCACTAGGTCAACCTCAAAAAAACAAATTAAAGAACCTTTGACCCCTTTTCAGAAAGGGAAAGACATCCTAAAGGAAACACAGATAGACCTACAAGAAACATAAACAGTCCTACAAGAAACTTTGTCAAAACGATATAAACACAGAAATAGGAGCAGGAAGGACAACAGGAGAAAAGGGAATGGAAAGAAGTAGAAACACATGTACAAGGGAAGACATATACTCAAAATACAGTAAAGAGAGAATCCCAAGAGCTGCAGGAACCTAGCCCACAGCCAAACCTTAGCTCCTATTACAGAATCATTGAGGGAGGTTGTTATAGACATATTTGGGCGTTGTAACCCCAATCACATATGTCCATAAAACAAGGGCTTCTAAGCCCCTAAAAGTGTTGTTTCATACCCTAAAGGAACAAGGTCAGCTGATTACATCATTTCCCAGAAGTTCTCCCTAAAAAACTGCTCAGAACTGGTCAAAATTGGACCATACAGATTGCTCCATGCTGAGGGTGCAATGCATCTCACCTGTTACACATAGAGAGTGCAATGCATACTGAAAATCCCTTTTCTAGGGTGCGATGACTGAGAGAAGACAAATGGCAGAGGCAGTTTGCAAGGTGGAAACCCAACGAATCTTCTAGAAACTGATCATTTGACACTTGCCTCTCTGAATTCACCCGGGGATGAGTAAGAGATCGTGAAATCTCCAAGTGGAACCAAGAACTATCAGAGAAATGACACTAATCAAAATCCCAGAAGCTGACTCACCCACCTACAAATGTCTATATATGGATCCCTCATCCTAGAGATCCAAAGGATGGAATTTTGTATTTTGTAAGGAAGTGTTGTTGGTTTCTTTGTGAAACATCATAGCGTTGGGTGATCTAGCTTTTCATGAGGTGAAGAGGGATTTCATGCTGCGAGGATGGCATTGGGTTAGACCAATGGGTTGTAATCCTCTCTTCTACTACTTCTATCAATAAATCTATTTAATGTTTCCTCCATATTCTTGTATATTTCTGAATCTTGTACTGATATATGCATTTGTATGGTTAATATATATCTAATCCTATATTGTTTATGGTTATAGATCTCTATTCTTTGATGGTATTATGTTGCTTTGACTCTATAGGTGTTTCTTTGAAGCGAGATAAGTGAGGAAGGAGTGGCAAATCTCTATCAAAGGAGGGAGGAAACAAGTAAGGAGCCAAGTGAAAGACTGAGGTTGGTACTCTCTGCTTCTCTCTCATCTATCTCTCATAAAGGAAAACACAAGTAACTTTAGTTTGTTTGTTTCTAAGATAGCTACCCGTCTTAGTGGGACTAGCAGCTCTAAATGGACACTAGTTTTCCTGATAACAAAATGGCGACTCCACTAGGGAGTGAATAGTTTGATTGTTAGTCACTATTGTTTTCTTTATAAACTACAAACGGAGCTTGAAGTTAAGCCAGCTAGCCTTCGAACTACTTTTTCTATGTAAATGCAAAGTAGATCAACGCTGCTTCAGTCAATCTCTAGGTTAATTTATGAACTGAACATCTGACTTACAAACATCCTAAGTGCCGTGGTAGTAGCTCAAATAACCTTATTAGATCAGCCCCTATACTTTGTGTCTACTGCCTATCATTAGGTCAGCCTAAATCCCTAAACTAAGCTGCAAACTGTGAGTAAAACCCAAGCTCAGTCTCGTCCTTGAACCATCGTACTTTCTCTCATTGGTAGTCTAGATGGATCACACCTCCTGTGTGCTACAAGTGAGATGCATCCATATTTCCCTGCATTACAGGTGCGATGATTTGGTAAGATTGTTTCTGCTTCCAGATTTTGGTTTCCTCTTCATTGTGTTCAGATTTATTCAGTAGTTTTGTTGTTTGTGATCAGTATATCACTGTTGAAACTCTCTTCCTTTGCATTATTCAGCCTCCATTGATAAATAATTGTGAATGATTTTTTGTATTTTTCATCATTTACAATTATCCTTTGCAAACAATAGCTTAATTGAACTATCATCTTTTGATTTGAAAGTGTCGCAAGTGTCGTTATCAATCAAAGAAAAGAGTGTCATACGGTCTTTCTCTTTTAAATATTCGATTACACTTTTGCTATTGTATTTGATTTGGATTATCAATTCTTTGAAGTGTCGAAAGTAGTTTTCAAATTGAAATTGAAAGTGTCATCTAAATTTTCCTTTCGTTTTTGAAAAAAATTGCTAAAGTGTCGCTTTGAGGAAAGATAGTTCAAATCTGTACTTAGTTTTCTTTCTGTCAGTATCACATTAAGGAAACTGAAAAACAAATACATGCATATGCATTTGCATTTAGAATGCATGTGGAAATTGATTTAGGACAGTGCATCTTAGTGTGTGCTCTCTGCTCTATGTTGAAAGGATTTTACTTCTCTTTCCTTAGTAGCTAGGATTTTCATTGCAAAAGAAAGTAAATGACTGTTTATCATCTTAGATTGCATATTTAGGAATTGTATATATACATCATGCGGTGAACCTTAAAGGAAAAATTCTTAAGAAAGATCAGCTGTAAAATAAATTTCAATGAACATAAAAATTCTTTGGTACCTAACACACAACATCTAGAAGTCTAGGCTAGGGACGTATTTCGTCGTCGTAAATCCTGGTAACTATCATTTTCATCGTAGGTTGGGTGATTCCTCCTCATTGATATGAAAAGTGCCAGTACAGACTTGTGCTCACACGTAGCATCAAGTATATATTGGGAGACCACAATAGGTTATATCCTTTATCCTTAGGAAGCCATGTCTACTGCCGTATTGATCGCAATGCACTGAACACAACATTCGGAAAGATTGACTGTTGTACATAAAAAGTATTCTGCAGTTTTGCGATTGGTCTGGTAATCCCTCTATCTAGATTTCTAGAGTAGTCACTTTCATTCCTTTTCAGACTTCATAAAAGAAAAGGTCCATCTGAGCACTTGTCACTTCAGGCTCATTAAAAATCGAAGGCAACTAGAGTCATCTTTAGCTTTTTCTTGACTCTTTAAAATTGAAAAAGAAAGTTGTGTCAAAGTGCCATAAAATTTATTTTAATCGGAATATCATTGTTCCCTTGTTGGTCTTAGGATGAGAAAATGGAGTCCACCAATCAAGGATTTCCCCTTGGGGGGAATCCTAGTCCCTTCTCCTCTTGGGGAGATGTTGGTGCACCTCATATGGCTACATTGTCCCTTCTAGGACTTACAATTGGCCTGCCAGTATGGCTTTTCTCGACCTCTGTCATTCAAAACATCGTGATTCCTGAGCAATCAAATCAGAAACCAGATGATACTAGAGTTACCCCCCAACCTTCTACTTCATTTGTTTCTCCCTCTCCTTCTTCCTCTTCACTTGGTGAAGCTAGTAAAACTAAAAACCAAGTAACCGAGAAGAAGAAGAAAGGGAAGGAGAAGAAGAAGAAGAAGCTAATGACGAAAGGGGGCAACCATGCATCGCCTGGAAAAAATCCACACACTGCACCATGCAAACCTAAATCTCCTTGTGTCATTCGCAAAGGAGACCACTATCATCGATATTGTCCTTACATCCCATAGATTTTAACAGACTGGTCTCCCCGCTTGCACAATCTGGTGTCCTCAACCTCTGACGATCATGTTGAACGTACACCGTCAAATAGTGAAAATGAAGTCAATGGACAAAAAGGAAAATCTAAATTTCCTTGTAAACTATGTGAAGGTGATCATGCCCTCTATCATTGTCCCTTCTTGGATGAAGCTAAAAGAGTCTTGGATAACCATCCTGCTTCACCTCTACGGCTTCCTCCTGGATACAAGAAACTCTTGCCGAGTCCATCACTAGTTGAAAATATGACTGAAACAACTTTGTTGTCGGTCAAAGCACCTATCATTGAAGATAAACCCTTTGACTCCACATAGGACCAAATTCAACAGGTCAAGATGGCAGTCGGCCTAGTCTTGTCTTTATAAGGTCTACCTTCAGATGATACAATCACCAAAGAGAATGAGAATGACACCGTTCAAATTCTTTTTGTTAACACATAATCTGATGAACCTGGGGGCAATCTACCCATTCCTTTACCACAAGAAGGAAGTTCGTCAGAGATTCATCGGGCCGTCTATTTAGTCCCTCCTCCAAGAAATCTAGTTGTTTCCTTCGATTGGAATCTACTAGGGAGACCCCGCCTACCATCTAATGTACCATTCTGAATCATAGTACAAGCTTACAAAATGATCATGGTTGGTACAATCATAGATGAAGGGGACTCCGTGAGTATCCTTTCCTCAACTGCTTGGAAAGCACTTGGTTCACCATCGCTTCTACCTGAGATTCGAAATTTGTCAGGCTTCAACATAGGAACCAGTTGACCATTAGGGATCCTTCCAAATTTTCCTATAATTTTGAGAAGGAAAACCATTTATCTGAACGTGATGGTAGTCCAAGGGCCATTATATTACAATCTACTCCTTGGACGTGATTACGTTTATAGCATGGGAGCTATTGTTTCCTCACTTTTTAGGGTGATGTGTTTCCCGTATGAAGGCAGAATGGTCCAGCTCATTGACCAGCTTTCATTTCCTGGTTCAAACATGGCTAATAGTCAAATACCATCCCTAACTGGTCTTTTTGCACAAGGAATGTCTCATCAATCTCCATTCTATCAACCTGATGAGCACAAGTGATTCGGTGAATGTGACTGAAGCCAGGGGGCATGCACCCTGGTTTGCTTTGGTAGGAAAACCCAAAATATAATGTAGGTTTCTGCATAGGATATATGACTAGTATGACACACCCGTCTGTTTAGGAAAATGGGATTAGACTGGAAAAGGATTCCCTCATCAAATGTTATGTGAGTGGAAGCTCCCACCATTCACCTTTGTCTATTTCGATGGAAAGAGCCAAGGAAGTATTTGATTTCCTTTGGTAATTACATGGAGGTTTGTCTCAGTCTTTTCACAATTTTGCATCTTTTTGCTTTTGTTTTTGCAAAAAAAATTCCCCCTCATTCACTGAGGGGGGCTAAATTGTGTATGAGTGTTAATCGCCTTTGAGTGTTTTTATTTTTTGATCTTTGGAACTCTCACCCAATTTTCTTGATTTGCACTTGATTGGTTCTTAGATTACATTGGAATCATCTTGTGTTTGAGAATTCTCTTGCATAGATCACACTTGCATAATTAGAATTCTCATTTTCAGAATATGAATGAAAATGTGCATAGATTACATTTGCATACTTTTCAAGTGAAATTGTGCATACATTACAATTTCATAGTTTACATTCTGAAAAATCAATCGTAGAATTTAGATCAGTTTTCTTTGATTTGAATTTACATATTTTTATGCTTGTTTTAAACACACAAAAATAAAAATAAAAATTGTTTTGGAATTGATTTGCATTAGTTTTTCTTGATGAAATTAGTGCATTAGAGAATTTGTTATATTTTCTCTTAGTGATCAATTCTTTGTATTGTTGGAAGTGAATGGAAACTCTCTCCTTACTTTAGTTAGCATTCATCGAATGAAATGATATATTGCGGCATATAGCTTGCATTTAGGAAATTTTGAGACATTACATACGGTAAGGGATGAAAACTGAAACTTAATACAAGATCAACTTTAAAATAAACCGAATGAATCTAACAACACATTGGAACGTAACGCACACTTTTTAGGGGTCTAGGCTAGAGACGTGCTCCGACGTCATTAAACCTAGTCACTTTTGTTTCCACTCAAGGTTGGGTGATTCCTCCTTTTGTGACCCAATAGTGGTCTAGTATGGACTTGTGCTCCCACGTACCTTCGAGTATATGGGGAGACCCCACTAGGTTATACTCCTTTATCCCTAGGAAGCCATGTCTACCACCTTACAACCTGTAACGCTCTGAACACAGCATTCGGGAAGATTGACTGTCGTACGGAAAGTCCTTGGTTTCATATGATTGCCATGGTGTATATGCAATTTTACGGATTGTCTGGTAAACCTTTTGCCTAGTTATCCAGAGTAGTCACTTTTGATCCTTTTAGAACTCCCTAAAAGAAAAGGCTCATCTGAGCATTTGTCACTTCGGGCTCATTAAACATTCGAAGGCAACTAGAGTCATCTTTTTGTCCTTTTCTCGACTCTTTAAAGATGAAAAGGTCAAGTTATGTCCTTGTGTCTTAAAATTTATTCACCCACGATCACACGCCCTGTTAGATTATGTTTCTTGGCCGTTTGATTGTGTGTCTTGACTCTTTTTCAGCCCCGTGTGCGATTTTCAATTTTGATGGCAACTTTTCCAGAGTTCACCAACCTAGGAATCTCCTCCGAAGGGAATCCTGGTCATTTTCCTCCTTTTGGGAATGTTGGTGCTCCTTACATGGCAATGTTGTCCCTTCCCAGGTTAATGATTGGGTTGCCTGTTTGGTTGTTCTCAACCTCCGTGATCTCTAATGTCTCAACTATTGGTCAATCAGTTCCTCCACCCGAACAACCTCATGTTGATTCCAAGGTGGACCTCTCCCCTTCTTCACATGTTCCTACGTCCTCATCTTCTACTTCGCCTAGTGAAAGTCTGGTTTCAAGTAACCAGGTGGCTAAGAAGAAGAAGAAGAAGATGAACAAGTAGAAGTCTCATAAGCGAGAGGTTAAAAGTGCAGGTACTGCTCCGAGTACATCCCAGGTTGGGCCACCTTCTGCTCCTCCACGGAAGGTCAAGTTTCCTTGTAATTTGTGCAAGGATGACCATCTTCTTCGTGATTGTCTTGGAATTCCTAGGATCTTAGAAGTATGGTGTCATGATCTGGCCTACCCCTCATCATCCTTTGAAGCTCATGGCGATGCTACCCTATCAACTGGCACTGGTAAGAAGAACGGGACGATCCAATTCCCCTGTAGGCTATGTGAAGGCAACCATCTCCTTCACCTTTGTCCACTCATGGATAAAGCTTTCACTGTCTTGGAAAGTCTTACAGCTTCTTCACCCCAACTTCCTGTTGGTTATCAGAGACTCTCTTCGGATCCTCTCCCTGTCGACAAAGATATTGACTTAGATTCTTCTCTTGTCCATCCTCCTCTCTCCGAACCTGGCTGTGCTAAGCCAGTTCGGGACCAACCATTGGTCGGAGAGAGTGTCGACTCGGGTTCACCACCCGTCAATCACTCTATTTCAAAAGAGTGTCATGTTCATGTTCTTCTCATCTCGTCAGATTCTCCTGAGTCCGAAAATGACTCTCCTATCCCAGCTGATCCCGAGAGTTCTTCTTTGGAGCAAGGGGGAAATCATATGATTCCCCCACCAAGTAGTTCTGTCATTTCCTTCGATTGGAGTCACTTGACTGCTTTCCACCTTCCATCCCATGTGCCTTTCCAGATTATAGTACATGCCTATGATAAGGCAATACCTGGCACTATCTTGGATGAAGGTGCATCTGTCAGTCTTATGGTTTCCACTACTTGGCAAGCTTTGGGCTCCCCACAGCTTGTGCTGGTCGCGTAGAATCTGATGGCGTTTGACGGAGGAACCAACCAACCATTAGGGATCCTTCCAAAGTTCCCTATTACTTTGGGAGGCAAAACCGTGTATATAGACGTATTGGTTACCTAAGGTGCTTTAGATTTCAGTCTTCTCCTTGGTCGTGACTTTGTTTATGCCATGGAGGCCCTTGTCTCTTCACTTTTCCATGTGGTTTTCTTTCCACATGATGGAAGAGTCGCGACTATCGATCAATTATCATTCTTTAGTCCCTTGGTGCCTCCTGCACAGTTCTCATCCCCTCCTGGTTTTTATCCACCAGTTGTATCTGCCCCACCGTAGGTCAACTACGTGGCTACTTATCCCATGCCTGTATCCAGTGATGATGTCATCGTGCATAGTGTCCTGGGGGCATTGGGTCCTGACTTCCAAGATGTTGTTCTTCCACCAGGAGTGACACTCTTGGAAGCAATGACTTCTTGTTCATTATGATGAAGTCCGTGCAGAGCAGAGTTCGCTTTCCTACGTCAAGCTCCTTAAAAATGCAACTAGGTCTGGTCGGAGCATAGTTCGCTTTCCTATGTCAAGCTCCTTAAAAAATGAAACTAGGTCTGGTCGGAGCATAGTTTGCTTTCCTATGTTAAGCTCCTTAAAAAATGAAACTAGGTCTGGTTGGAGCATAGTTCGCTTTCCTATGTCAAGCTCCTTAAAAAATGAAACTAGGTCTCGTCCAAGGATAGTTTGTTCCTGTGTCAACCTCGTTAAAAAATGAACCATGGATCCCGGAGCATGGTTCATTTTCCTATGTCAAGCTCCTTAAAAAATGAAACAAAGGTTATGAGGATAGTTCTTTTACTGTGTCAACCTCATTAAAAAATGAAACAACTCCCTTTCCAAATCAAGTCTTTTGATTAAGATCTCGTAAAATACAAGTCGAGTCTTTCTAAGATCTCGAAAGTGAACCTTCATTCCATCCACTTTGTTGAATGCCATGAAGCTTGGGGGGCATGTACCTCATTTTGCATCATTATGTTGGGGGCATGCGAATTTATAACAAGCATAGTTTTTCATTTCAATCTTGTATAAACATGAAACCGAATCCAAGCAGAGTTCTCCATGGTTCAAGCTTGTGTAAAAATGAACCCATACCTAATTCACATCTTGTGATTGCCGCCTATCTGCTCAATTATGCTAGATGAGCCTTGGTTGTCTCATTCCATTGCCACCATCTCTTTGGCTGATCATGCACTTTCACTTGGTTGTTTTTCCTTTCCTGAGGAACCGCAACGATGAGTGGTTTTATTAGCCAGCCTCTTGACCATTACATGTTTTGAGCAGTTCCACCATTGCCGGAACCAGTTCCTACCCTTTAGACCACTCGTTCCTCTAGGACGAGTCACCTTTAAGATCTTTTCTAACTCGTCAAATATGAAAAGATTCCCGAGTATTTTTTCCCTTTTTGACTCGTTAAAAAGAATAACAATGGAGGTCTGCTTTCAGCTCTTTTCTGACTATTTAAAGATGAAAAGATTGCCGAGTTATTCCTCTTGACTCGTTAAATGTAAATAAGAGGCAGTTGCCTTTAAACTCTTTTCCAACCGTGTAAAGACGAAAAGATCATCAAACCCTTGTCGTTTCAAGTTTGTTAACGGTTACGAAGTGATGTGGTTTCTGTCGCTTTTTTACTTTTTCATATCGAAATCACTACTCATGAAAATTACTCCTCGATCATAATGATCAGGCGGTTCTTTCAAGTATTGTTTTATACTTTTTCGGGCTCGAGAGACACAACTTTATGAAAAAGGACACCCTTGGAGTTTCCTTTTCCGTCATCTTTTCAAAATCTCTAAACATCAAAAGACGCCGAGTTCTTCCTTTATGTTGTGCTATACAAAAATCCCCATTTCATAAAATTTTACTTCAAAAAACTATAATATGAAATGGGTCCCTTTTAGATTAAATTGGCATTAACTTATCATTCCTCAAAAGGTCCAGAAACAAACAAAACATTATAAAACCTTTTGAGATAATAAATAATCGATCTTATAATAAAAACGAATAATTCTTTATTATTGCGATAAAGCAATCGCAAGATTGCATATCGCAATAACAAAGGATGCATAACAAAAGACCCATTGGTTTTCCCCGATGTGACAAGCGCAAATAACCATCAGCTATCGGGAAAATAAGCAATCACAACAAAAAAGCCCCTCTCCTTGCTCCGATGCGATATCACTATCGGCGATTGGGGAATGCAATATGAATACAACGAAATGTCTTCTCCTCAAAGCTCCCGATGCAAGTTAAGTGATATCGCTATCGGCGAATGGGGATTACACAATAAATTAAATGAAACTGCCCAAGGTTTCCTCTGATCCCCAATTGCAATAAAGCCAAGCGCAAATTTCAAAAAGGATTGATATGGCTTCAGTATATTGTATTAATTATTATTAAAAGCCTTTCTCTTCCCGATAGTGATTCACTTGCGCCCAATCACCAAAAAATCAAATCCACGCTTAAATAGACTATTCGGCAAATAAAGGATATGATGATAATTTAAATGATTGACAGGTTTAAACGGCCAATTAATGAAGCAGTTATGCCAAAATCCCTTCAGAGATTGTATCCGCAGGAGCCTTATGATAATCTTCCATTATTCATTGATTAGCATAATTCTTCCATACTTGGTTTTTGCCATCTATTCTCCGCATTACGTTCATTTTATCTCTTGTGCAGAGCTTCTCCGCAGTAGAAAATTCAGACCAAATGGGGAAGAAATCTAAGAAATTTGGAACAACTTCAGCCTCTATGGTAACAAGGCAACATGCTGCCAATCCGGGACTAAGTAATTAAGGATTAATCTCAGATACCACATATATTGGTCTTGGTAATACTACTTGGCAAAGCATCTACAACCTGGTCGAAGCCAAAGAACCTCAACAAACATCGGTACAAGATACAGCAGGCTCGAGCCGAAAATCCGACATGACTCTAAAAGATTTGGCTAATTCCTACCTACACAGGATAGCGGCTTGAGATCAAATTCTTCCGTATATAGAAGTGGTGAAATGTGCCGTTGAAGAAATTCCAATTACGAATAGAACATTTTGCACTATTGATGGAAGAGTATTCGGTTCGTTTCAGCCCAATGATTTGAGACAAATGTATCATTTGCCCGAACCAGAGAAGAAGTACAACAAAGAATTTCTGGAAAAGTTCAGAGATGAAAATGAAACTGAGTCAGCACCTATACGAGAATGGAGACAGAACCTGGCAAAACACAAACATGAGTCTTCAGGTAAGTAGTCCGTCGATTCCTTATGTTCTCCTTATTGTTATGCTAGAGCTATGATGTGTCGAATGTGGGGGTTGCATGACTCCTCAAAATTTTCCATAGAGATGGTACCTTTGACTAAAGCAGCATGCAATAGTGAAATCATGGACTGGGGGAATATATTATCTGATAAATTAGCAACAACCATTCTTGAGCTCAGAAACAAATCCCATGTTACTGATAGATTTGTCCCTCCATTTTACTTTAGTGCCTACATTTTAGACACCCTCTATTTTAATTCTGAGTTTCCTGTGCTAGGGTGGATATGGACTCCACAGGACCCCATGCCCATTCATATCTATCACCATAAGTTGTGGAAAGCCCATTATAAACACCACCTATATAAAGTCTGCAATGGATTCATGCTACCTATTTAATATGTAATTTTTAATAAACCTGCCCCTAAGATTTCCCCTCAAGTAGAAATTGACTTGACAGCTTTAGGAACCTGGTTTGGAGAAGATAAATGTACCTATGTGAGAGTTTTCGGAAGTCAAGCCAGGCCTCATATCCTCCCTTTGTATATACCAGACAAACTATTAGCTCAAGAGATAGCATATCAGCTTACATCTACATCAGCTACAAAGATTCTAAGGAATTCAAAGAAGCAAGTTTGGCTTTCTTTTCCTCTAAGGTCTGGCGTCTATACTCTGCATGATTATAAGCATGCAGAGAAAGAGGCGGAAAAGATTAATATACTAAATCTTTCCACTCTACCTAACAGATGCTTTGATCCAAAAAAGGTCGTCTATAATGTTCTAGAGCAGGCCAAACTCACTAAATTTGAACATAAAGAAGATGAGTTTGATGACCAGTTCTCCTCCACCGAGTCGCTATTTCAGGTGCAAGCGATAGTTAAAATGAGATACCATGATGATGGGTTAGTTGAATTCAAAAAACTTAGAGAGCAGAGGTTGCAAACTATGCCTCTAGATTTATTAGCCACTACCCCAGTGATTCAGTCAAGCGAGCTTGAGCAACAACTTACCAACGAACCTCCTACTACATCAGAAATTTTTGAAGAATTCTAGAGAAGAGAGCAGGAGGAACTTCGGAGGAAAGAACAGGAGGAACTCTGGAGGAAAGAACAGGAAGAAGCACAGAGGAAAGAAAGAGAGGAAGCAAAAAGGAAAGAACAAGAGAGAATACGTGAGGAGGAACAGAGAAGGCAGTAAGAACAGAGCAGCAAGGATGTGAATGTCGACGCTCAAATTGACCCAAGATTGCTCCGGGAATGGCAGCAATTTGATTCAATCATAAGCAATCTTGAGAGCTCAAGGGATGCCGATACATCCAAAGCGGCTGATACACAGGATACAACATCGAAAGAGGTTCCAAGTGAAGGAACCAGCAGTCTACCCCTGACTATAGAATTAGAAATAATTCCCAAGGATCCTTCTGATCAAATCATTTTGCAGGTGGAGGATATTCCTCCATTGGATGTCTTCTATAGCCTAAAACACAGGGATGTAATAAAGTGACAGCGAAAAAGGAGAAGGATTGATCAACCTTCCCTGTTCCCTGAACAAACACTTACAACCAATGTAGTGTGGAAGGAAGAATTCGACCCTTCCCATGACCTGACAAAGTTGTCCCAATATGCTGGTGCCTATTCAGAAGCCACCATGGACAAGGCATCGGAGGTGAGAAATTTGTTGAAAGAAAAGGATCAGGTGATCGCTTCACTACAAACACAGCTATCAGAGGCACAGCAGAAAGCAGAACAACTAGAACAACAATTTTCCACACAGCAACAGTTAAATAACCAACTGAACAAATAGTTGCATGAAGAGAAACAAAGGGCAGATTCGGGAGCGATTCAGAGACAGAAAGAATTATCGGAGGCATTAGCAAAATTGAAGGTAATAAATGAACAGATGGTAAAAGCAAAAGATGAGCAAATTGCTCAATTATCAGCTCAAGTAGAGAAGTTCAAGAGTATTCCCCAGCCTGCCGATTTCATAGCAGAGGCAATGCAGATTAATAAGGCACTAATAACAAAAATAAGATTTTTGTGTCATAAAATTGCCCAAGTTGAACCTCTGTGTGAAATAAAAACATCTATAATAGATAAATCAGTTGATGCCAGGCAGGACTTAGAGCAAGTCGATGAGACTATAACGGATTTTCTTACTTGGAAGGACACTAATGAGGGACAGGCAGCGAACTTCCCTAAAATCTTAGAATCCCATAAAGAAATTCTATTCATGGAGTGGCAGTCCCAATTGATGAAAGCAGAGAGAGCGGGTTCTAGATGCAAATTATCTACGAACAATTTGATTGATTTGATTAACAATACTATCTATTTATCTAACATGATCTCTCAATGTACACCAGGTAAATTATTATCGGCCAAAACATTAGAGAAATCATGTTACCAAGAGCTAGAAAAGAATGGGAGATTGATCACAGGGATTAAAAGTTTAACTTGGGACACCTATTGGTTGTTCCTAGTAAAACCATACAGCTAGAGAGCCGCCCTCAAATGCCTAACGGATGCAATCGGGTGTATCATTCCCGATATACACGATGCGACCTATGCTACTCAAATCAATGCTCATCTCAGCCACCCTCAAGAAGTGGAACCGATGCTGGCGATATGCCAACTCAGGTCAAAAGGCAAACAGCTAGAGTAATGAATCATGCTGCCGACTATCAGATTGTTGTGGGAGGGAAATATTCAAGATCGAGTTATACCAATTTAGTAGCATTTTAATTTTGTAGTTTGTTAGTTTAATTTAGTATTTATAGACCCTTTCATGTATTTAGAAAGGGTCGTAAGTTTTTTGTATATGACTTAATCCTCAAGTTTCACTACTGTACTTCGAGCATATTCTTTTATGAAAACTGGACCAATTATTCCAATTTTGATAACGAAGCTTTTATGTGGATGTGCACTACTGCCTTTATTTAAAAGTATTTCTGAGTCGGAAGAAGGAATTTGAATTGCGATTGACATTGGGAATGATTTGCAGCTC
>APFE031106531.1:79966-105058 GCA_000404065.3 Pinus taeda | reverse complement strand
ATTCGAACAGGAGAATCAACCAATTGCATTTAACAATAATATTTTGGGAAATTATTCTTCTAAATCATTCTTTGGCAATTATATTGCCCAACCATCTCCTTTCTCAGTAAACAATTTCACATCCCAAATCAAAAAAAAATCACAAACCGATGGATCAAGATGTGTTAATGTTGCTGAGAATACTGTAAATAAAATTGTTGATAATTCTTTATTTTGGTCTTTATATTTTGACGGTTCCAAATCCAGTGAAGGATCAGGAGCAGGGTGTATTTTAATCAGCCCTGAGGGAGAAAAAACAATGCTTTCTTGTAGGTTAGAATTTGAATGCACAAATAATACAGCTGAGTATGAGGCCTTGGTACAAGGACTATATAAATCTATTGGCCTGAAAGTTCAATATCTGAAAGTGTTTGGCGATTCAGAGATTGTCATAAAACAAGTGAAAAATACAATCCATTGTCTCTCTAATCACCTCAAGCACTACCAGTCCTTAGTCCAGGAACTTATATCTCATTTTTTAGCATTCAATATTTCACCTATTCCCAGATCCCAGAATGTAGCAGCTGACTTGTTGGGCAATGTTTCTTCTAAACTCCTACCTTCCGAAGATTATAGCCCAGATAGATTCTCAGTAGAGTTGATTTTTAGGCCAAGCGATCGTGATCTTCAAATGAAAGAAAAGCATGAGGAAAACTCAATACCAAAAAATGTGGTTAAACTCGAAGATCTCTACAACATTAAAGACAGGTTTAAATAGGTAACCAATTCAAAACTCCAAAGTTCTACCTTAAGATTTGAATTGATAAATCTCGGTACTGAGCAGAACCCTCAAAATATCAATTTAGTACTAGGGCTTTCTATGGAAGAAAGGATAACATTTATTAGATTATTAAGAAAAAATAAACATGTCTTCGCTTGGAAGTATGATGACTTAAAAACATACGATACATCAATCATCCAGCATACCATTCCAATGATTTCTGAAGAAAAACCAGTTCAGCAAAAATTGAGGAAAATACATCCGAACTTAGAGAGTCAGATAAAATTAGAACTTAATAAACTCTTGAAATCTAATATTATTTTTCCTGTTCGGCACTCAAACTCGGTTTCCAATATGGTTCCTGTTAGGAAGAAAAATGGCGACATCAGGATTTGTATAGATTTCAGAAATCTCAACAAGGCGAGCCAAAAATATAATTTCCCATTACCTACCTTGGAGCAAATACTCCATTCAGTAGCATGTTATGAGCTAATGTCCTTTTCAGATGGTTTTTCAAGATACAACCAAATTTTGGTCCATCGTGATGACAGACTCAAAACTACTTTCAGAACAAAATGGGGTACTTACGCTTATCAGAAAATTCCTTTTTGACTTATTCACGCAGGAGCTACATTCCAAAGAGCAATGGATATAGCCTTCAAAGGATTGATCAACAAAATAGTGGTCATCTATTTAGATGACATTACTGTATTTTCCAAGAAGAGATCCAACCATTTACATGATTTGAATCAAATCTTTGAATGTTGTAGAAGATATGGTATTTCACTCAATCCCAAAAAATCCTTTTTTGCTCTAAATCAAGGAAAGATATTGGGCTTTATCGTTTCCAAAGATGGTATTTATATTGATCCCAATAGGATTAAAGAAATTTTTGAAATCCCATTTCCTCATAACAAAAAATCCATGTAGTCATTTTTAGGTCAGATCAACTTTGTCAAAAGATTTGTTCCTGATTTTTCTCACATCATTTTACCATTACAAACCATCATTAAGAAAAATTCAGTGTTTAGATGGGGATCTACGGAAAAGGAAGCATTTGATTTAATCAAACAATCAATAATCAATGCCCCCGCTTTAAACACTCCTAATTTTTCTAATCATTTCATATTGTATACTATCGTGTCTGATTCATCTTATGCAGCGGTACTCACTCAGATTAATGATCACAACTTGGAAGCAACGATTTCATTTTTTAGTTCAAATTTTTAGGGTGCAGAACTAAATTATTCCGAAGTTGAAAAACAAGCCTTTTCTATGTATAAATCTATCAAACATTACAGACCCTTCCTTTTAAAATCCCATACAAAAGTTATAGTTCCTTTTTCTGCAGTAAGGCAATTACTGATCCAAAGGGAATTAGGTGAGAAAAGGGAAAATTGGGTTACAAAACTTCAAGAATATGACTTGGAAATCAAGCCAGCAAAGATTGTTAGAGGTCATGGTTTTTGCACGTCATTAGAAGGCGCATCCAACGTTCCAGAATCAGGTGATATAGAACATATTGAAGAAATCAACCAGATAAGTATCACCAATTCTGAATCTCAATATGCAGATTTAATCTTTTATTTGAAAAATGGATACACCTCCTAATCTTTCTTATAAAAACAAATGAGCCATTATATTAAAGGCAAAAAACTTCATAATCATTGATGATGTACTTTTTAGGCAAAATTATAATTCAGTTTTATTAAGATGCCTGGAAAAACCTGAAGCACAAAAGGTTTTGCAGGAGCTACACGATGGACCAACCGGAGGACATTTTGGAGCTGACACAACATCTCACAAAATCATTCATGCTAGATATTATTGGCCCACCTTATTCAGAGATACTCATGAATATGTAAGGAAATGCCAAAGTTGTCAAATCTCCAGTGGAAGACAAAGAAAACTAGTTTTCCCTTTGCAACCAGTCAACATTGATCAACCTTGTGAACAATAGGGATTAGATATCATTGGGGAAATAACTCCACAGTCCTCCAAACAACATAAGTATATCCTTACTGCTACTGATTACTTTACCAAGTGGGTTGAAGCAATTCCGTTAAATACAACAAACTCTGAAGGAATTATAGAATTTATAGATCAATTCATCATTACCAAGTTTGGTGTCCCAAACGCTCTTGTTTTTTATAATGCATCTTATTTCTTTGGAAATGCCATGTTTGAGTTCGCTATTAAAAGAGGATTTAAATTGAAATATTCTGCAAATTACTATCCCCAGGGTAATGGTCTGGCAGAGTCTACCAATAAAAGTCTACTCAAAATTATTAAGCGAACTATTGAACAAAATCATAAAAACTGGCACAAATCTTTAATATTCGCACT
Organism: Pinus taeda; assembly: GCA_000404065.3. Classification (NCBI taxonomy): domain Eukaryota; kingdom Viridiplantae; phylum Streptophyta; class Pinopsida; order Pinales; family Pinaceae; genus Pinus; species Pinus taeda. The sequence continues at coordinate 101,952 of APFE031106531.1, read as the reverse complement.
ATGGGCTGATAGAATAACACAGAAGGCCTCCATAGGTACTTCTCCATTCAACCTTGTATATGGGAAAGAAGCAGTACTACCGACCAACCTAGTGCTTCCTTCTCTAGCCCTAGTTCAGTTTATTGAAGAAAGCCCCTCTTCTTCTATCCAGCTCAGACATGATCAAATTTTAAAATTAGAAGAGGAAAGAGAAAAGGCCAAAATTACTCATGCTAAACATCAACAGATAATCAAGTCATCATTTGATTCAGCTTCGTCTAGTTCTAAATAGTTGCAGGTTGGTGATCTAGTTCTGAAATGGGACAAAGCCCATGAGGATAAAGGTAAACACACCAAGTTCCAAAATATGTGGCTTGGACCATTTCAGATCAACGAAAAGATAGCCCATTTGACATTCGTATTACAAGATCTATCAGGAAAGAGGGACTCTCTTCCTGTTAATGGCCTCATCCTAAAGAAATTCTTCAATTGAGGAGGTAACCCCTTCACCTTTAAATTTCAGTAGGATTTTTAGTTTTTAGGACCATTAGGAAATAAAGTTGTAAAATAGCTTCTATTGGCCTTTGCTATATTGAAAAGTTGCTCGAAAAAAGTAGTGTTATATTTACTTTTGAAAATAGAAGCCTTAAACAAAAGGGATAATTTCTACGAAATTAGGTATATTCACATTCTGAAAACCCCATTTTATTTTTGTGAAATCTTCTGAAGATTTAGAACTACTTTAAATCATTTTGATGTTTTCAAACTGGCCACAAAAGGGTTATCAATATCAAAACATAAACTAATTCAATCTTAGCATCTTCAACTCTTACCTTGTCATCCATTCTCTCTTAAGGAGAAAATTGTCCATCCCATTCATCCAAGTCTATGATTACTCAGAGTGTAATTCTAAAATATCTGATATAAAGATAAGAGGTCTTATCACAAGCCTGCTTACCATGATCATTGGGAAGTATCCTAATCGGCCTTACCAACACTACATACCAAAACAGGGTAATGGCTTATAAGCATAAGACAAGGGGTCTCATCACGAGCCAGCTTGTTCGGTTAGATTACAACCAGTGAATGGCATTGTCAAACAGCTAGCTACCAAACCAGGACAATGGCTTTTTATCTTACAAAATAGTGGAAAAGAAAAGAAATACAAAACATAAAAGCATATTTTGAATTCATTCTTTTAATCATACTCTGAGATGGGAGGGATCATGGACAATCAAATGGTTAAAAGGTATCCCTGTCGAAACTATGAACGTTTGCTGGCAGCAGAGGCTCTACCTATGACAAAGGAGTTAATAAAAAAGGCTAAGTTGGAAAGGTTTTTTTTTATCATTATCAACCAATAGAGGCCAATTTAAAACTTTGAATGTATTTAATTTTAACAAGAGAAGAAATTAGCAAAAATAGCTTTTATTATATCTAGAATGTATGTATACTTAGTTATATTAGAATTTTTCTTTTTGATAAGATGTCTATGTAAAGAAAGTTCAAATATTCCAATATTTCTCAGAGATAACTATTTCTCCCAGCGAATTTCCAATTGTTGTGCTATACAAAAAGCCCCCATTTAATAAAATTTTACTTGAGAAAACTATAATATGAAATGGGTCCCTTTTAGAATAAATTGGTATTAACTTATCATTCCTCAAAAGGTCCAGAAACAAAAAAAACATTATAAAACCTTTTGAGTTAATAAATAATTGATCTTATAATAAAAATGAATAATTCTTTATTATTGCGATAAAGCAATCGCAAGATCACATATCACAATAACAAAGGATGCATAACAAAAGGCCCATTGGTTTTCCCCGATGTGAAAAGTGTGAATAACCATCGGCTATTGGGAAAATAAGAAATCACATCAAAAAAGCCCCTCTCCTTGCTCCGATGTGATATCACTATCGGTGATCGGGGATTACACCATAACTTAAATAAAACTGCCCAAGGTTTCCTCCGATCCCCGATTGTGATAAAGCCAAGTGTGACTTTCAAAAAGGATTGATATGGCTTCGGCATATTGTATTAATTATTATTAAAAGCCTTTCTTTTCCTGATAGCGACTCACTTGCGCCCAACCACCAAAAACTCAAATCCACACTTAAATAGACTATTAGGAAAATAAAGGATATGATGAGCATTTAAATGATTGACAGGTTTAAACGGCCAATTAATGAAGCAGTTATGCCAAAATCCCTTCAGAGATTGTATCCACGGGAGCCTTATGATAATCTTCCATTATTCATTGATTAGCATAATTCTTCAATACTTGGTTTTCGCCATCTATTCTCCGCATTACGTTCATTTTATCTCTTGTTCAGAGCTTCTCCGCAGTAGCGAATTCAGACCAAATGGGGAAGAAATCTAAGAAATTTGGAACAACTTCAGCCTCTGTGGTAATAGGACAACATGCTGCCAATCCGGGACCAAGTAAAAAAGGATTAATCTCAGATACCACATGTCTTGGTCTCGGTAATACTACTTGGCAAAGCATCTACAACCTAGTCGAAGCTGAAGAACCTTAGCAAACATCAGTACAAGCTACAGTAGGCTCGAGCCAAAAATCCAACGTGACTCTAAAAGATTTGGCTGATTCCTACCTACACAGGATAGCAGCTCGAGAGAAAATTCTTCCATATACAGATGTGGTGAGATGGGCCGTTGAAGAAATTCCAATTACGAATAGAACATTCTGCACTATTGATGGAAGAGTATTCGGTTCGTTTCAGCCCAATGATTTGAGACAAATGTATCATTTTCCCGAACCAAAGAAGAAGTACAACAAAGCATTTCTGGAAAAGTTCAGAGATGAAAATGAAATTGAGTCAGTGCCTATACGGGAATGGAGACATAACCCAGCGAAACACAAACATGAGTCTTCGGGTAAGTACTCCATCGATTCCTTATGTTTTCCTTATTGTTATGCTGGAGCTATGATGTGTTGAATGTGGGGGTTGCATGACTCCTCAAAATTTTCCATAGAGATGGTACCTTTGATTGAAGCAGTATGCAATAGTGAAATCATGGACTGGGGGAATATATTATCTGATAAATTAGCAACAGCCATTCTTGAGTTCAGAAACAAATCCCGTGTTACTGATAGATTTGTCCCTCCATTTTACTTTAGTGCCTACATTTTAGACACCCTCTATTTTAATTCTGAGTTTCCTATGCTAGGGTGGAGATGGACTCCATAGGACCCCATGCCCATTCATATCTATCACCAGAAGTTGTGGAAAGCCCATTACAAACACCACCTATATCAAGTCTGCAATGGATTCATGCTACCTATTTACTATGCAATTTTTAATAAACCTGCCCCTAAGATTTCCCCTCAAGCAGAAATTGACTTGACAGCTTTAGGAACCTGGTTCAGAGAAGATAAATTTACCTATGTGAGAGTTTTCGGCAGTCAAGCCAGGCCTCATTTCCTCCCCTTGTATATACCAGACAAACTATTAGCTCAAGAGATAGCATATTAGCTTACATCTTCATCAGCTACAAAGATTCTAAGGAATTCAAAGAAGCAAGTCTGGCCTCCTTTTCCTCTAAGGTCTAGTGTCTATACTCTGCATGATTATAAGCATGCAGAGAAAGAGGTGGAAAAAATTAATATACTAAATCTCGTCACTCTGCCTAAAAAACGCTTTGATCCGAAAAAGGTCGTCTATAATGTTCTAGAGTAGGCCAAACTCACTAAATTTGAACATAAAGAAGATGAGTTTGATGCCCTGTTCTCCTCCGCCAAGTCGCTATTTCAGGTGAAAGCGATAGCTAAAATGAGATACCATGATGACGAGTTAGTTGAATTCAACAAACTTAGAGAGGAGAGGCTGCAAACTCTGCCTCTAGATTTGTTAGCCACTACCCCAGTGATTCAGTCAAGCGAGCCTGAGTAGCAACTTAACAATGAACCTCCTGCTACATCAGAAATTTTTTAAGAAGTCCAGAGAAGAGAGCAGGAGGAACTTCAGAGGAAAGAACAAAAAGAAGCACAGAGGAAAGACAAAGAGGAAGCACAAAGGAAAGAACAAGAGAGAATACGTGAGGAGGAACAGAGAAGGCAGTAGGAGTAGAGTAGCAAGGATGTGAATGTCGACACTCAAATTGACCCAAGATTGCTCCAGGGATGGCCGCAATTTGATTCAATCATAAGCAATCTTGAGAGCTCAAGGGATGCCGATACATCCAAAGCGGCCGATACACAGGATACAACATTGAAAGAGGTTCCAAGCGAAGGAACCAGTGGTCTACCCCTGACTACAAAATTAGAAATAATTCCCAAGGATGCTTCGGATCGAATAATTTTGCAGGTGGCGGATATTCCTGCATTGGATGTCTTCTATAGCCCAAAACACAGGGCTATAATAAAGTGACAGCGGAAAAGGAGAAGGATTGATCAACCTTCCCTGTTCCCTGAACAAACAGTAACAACCAATGTAGTGTGGAAGGAAGAATTCAACCCTTCTGATGACCTCACAAAGTTGTCCCAATATGCTGGTGCCTATTCGACAGCCACCATGGACAAGGCATCGGAGGTGAGCAATTTGTTGAAAGAAAAGGATCAAGAAATCGCTTCACTACAAACATACCTATCGGAGGCATAGCAGAAAGGAGAACAACTACAACAACAATTGTCCACATAGCAACAGTTAAATAACCAACTGAACAAATAGTTGCATGAAGAGAAACAGAGGGCAGATTCAGGAACGATTCAGAGACAAAAAGAATTATCGGAGGCATTAGAAAAATTGAAGGCAATAAATGAACAGATGGTAAAAACAAAAGATGAGCAAATTTCTCAATTATCAGCTCAAGTAGAGAAGTTCAAGAGTCTTCCCCAGCCTACCGATTTCAAAGCAGAGGCAATGCAGATTAATAAGGCACTAATAACACAAATAAGATTGTTTTGTCATAAAATTGCCCAAGTTGAACCTTTGTGTGACATAACAACATCTATAATAGATAAATCAGTTGATGCCAGGCAGGACTTAGAGCAAGCCGATGCGACTTTAACGAATTTTCTTACTTGGCAGGACACTAATGAGGGACAAGCAGCGAACTTGCCTAAAATCTTAGAATCCCATAAAGAAATTCTATTCATGGAGTGGCAGTCCCAATTGATGAAAGCAGAGAGAGCGGTTTCTAGATGCAAATTATCTACGAACAATTTGATTGATTTGATTAACAATACTCTCTATTTATCTAACATGATCTCTCAATGTACACCAGGTAAATTATTATCGGCCAAAACATTGGAGCAATCATGTTACCAAGAGCTAGAAGAGAATGGGAGATTGATCACAGGGATTAAAAGTTTAACTTGGGACACCTATTGGTTGTTCCTAGTAAAACCATACAGCCAGAGAGCCACCCTCAAATGCCTAACAGATGTAATTGGGTGTATCATTCCTGATATACACAATGCCACCTATGCTGATCAAATCAATGCTCGTCCCAACCGCCCTCAAGAAGTGGAACCGATGGTGGCGATATGCCAACTCAGGTCAAAAGGAAAACAACCAGAGTAATGAATCATGCTGCCGACTATCATATTGTTGTGGGAGGAAGATATTCAAGATCGAGTTATACCAATTTAGTAGCATTTTAATTTTGTAGTTTTTTAGTTTAATTTAGTATTTATAGACCCTTTCATGTATTTAGAAAGGGTCATAAGTTTTTTGTATATGACTTAAGCCTGAAGTTGCACTACTGTACTTCGAGCATATTCTTTTATGAAAACTGGACGAATTATTCCAATTTTGATAACGAAGCTTCTATGTGGATGTGCACTACTGCCTTTATTTAAAAGTATTTCTGAGTCGGAAGAAGGAATTCGAATTGTGATTGACGTTGGGAATGATTTGCAGCTCATATGGTACTATTATCTATGTTTGAATTTATTCTTTTTATGTGAATTGTTGTTTGATCATTCTTGCTCTTGAATATATGCATGTGTCTTAACAACAATCTTTATACTTTCCACTATTGGATGTTTGCAGTTTGTTATTCTTATAATCATACATGTATCAGTAATATAAAAAGAGAAGTGTAACAATGTTTTATCAATTACTTCGTTCAACTATTTGAACGAAGCAATTATTATTTAAATGAATGTCTTTGTTTATTGAATAGTGTCATCTATATGCCTATTAATAAACATAGATCACCAAACGTTGCACTTAAGAATAGAAGCTTCCCGGGATAAAATCGTCATTTGTGTTTTCGCTTATAGATTAAGTCCTCCATTCATTATCACTTATTAGAAAACCAATCATTCATCGACCCCTTTTATTCATTACTGGGAAACTGGTCCCATTATATCCAGTCGGAGCCACCATCCTAAATGGAAAAGGAGTTGTATTAAGGTCCAGACCGGGTGGTTATCCCTCAATGTTGAAGCAACGATTTTCGGGGCATCAACACTTTGTCAAACTCATTAAAACTTAATGACATCAGATTCCATCACAATGACGCCTTTCAAGCATATTCTATCCCCATCAAGCTTGTCATCAAAAAATAACTGGGGTACTCGCTAGAAATGGTGGGGAAAATGGAACCACAATTATTGTCATGTCGACAGTATGTCGCTCTTGAACATGGAACTTGTCTACATTCGTGTCTGGGTGGGGACATTTCATCTCATTTTTCACTTTCCTTCTTGGGTTTGGGTTATCCTGTTTGACCTCTCATCTACTCGTTGCCTTGTCACCATGACCTCTGATCATTTGATGTCAAATACTGCCAGGTCCACTGTCATGCCGCCCATATGTTCAAGAGACATTGACCTCTACAGAATACTCAACCTCCCTCTGATACCTCACACAAAACATCTTATCCTTCTCTGTCTCGTGTCGATAATTTGGGAAACATTATGGCCACCCTTTGATCAAAGTTACTTCTTGTTGACCTTAGCTCATTCTCCAGGAAGTTGACCTAGAGACTCCCTTCAGGTGTCTTGGAGCCTGCATGCCTCAATGGCAGGTTCTTCGTGTTCGACGCGAGGTTTTCATCATTGGTCTCCAATCGAATGATTCTACAGGTGCTCGACGCCGGCTCACTGATTCATACACCGTATATTGTACCTATAGTACCTTGAGGACCATTGTCATTATTGGTGGTACCTCTCGCATCTGTTAACAGTTTTCATCATTGACTGGTAATCAAATGATGTTCTTACATGTCTGACTTCGACTCCCATATTCGCATGCTTGAACTTGTACTTTGTTTGGGTCGACATGGAGCGCAAGACCCTGGATTTTGTCTGTTGAGATCCAGGTTGCGATTTTGTGGATTATAATGATCATTACATGACTCATTCACTGGATGGCTGCGACCATGCCTGAGTTTATTTATCAATCCTTATTGGATGGTTGCATCCATACCTTGGATCCAGATTTTTATGTACTCTACGATGGATGGCTGCGCCCATGCCACATATATCGTGTACTTGAGATATCAGTTGTACCTCTTAATGCAAGTTTTATGAAGGCAGTGTTTTCAGTTAGCCATGTTCTTGTAAAGAATTTCACCCCTCTCTCTCTCTTGGGCCTCATGCTTTAGGGGGCATCTGTTACACAATAATTTGTCACCGTCCCTGTTACCCCTTCTCCCGCACCTTGGAGGACTCATTCCGGGATGTGTGAGAAGTGACATAACCTAAGAAAACTTGCATTGTATCCCCTTGAGTATGTACTTCATATGCCCTGAAGATACCTTTTGCAAAATACCCATAAAAAATACCCATAAAAATAGCCCTTTTTCCATTACCGCGGTTCCACTGTGTATCACTCGTGCCAATGGGGGAAATCCGCCAAAGATGTCGCGCCAGCGGGTGCTTTATCTCAGAGTGGCACTCGCGCCAGCCAAGTTGGGTAATGTTTTTAACAAACAAACATCCGAAGGTTCTTCCTAACCCATTCATGAACTGATTCCATCTTGAGTTGGTTCAGTTTGGCTTCGAATCTCCATAGAAGGGAGTAGTTCTCACCTCTCATGGAAGCTTCTTAGTGATAAAGCCAATCCCATGAATATTGTGGATGATCCTAACTCCTTCCCCTCTATCTATAAAAGCTTCTCCTTTTGCCTTTGACAAGCTAGTTAGTAGTTCTAGTCTCCAAGTCTCCAAGTTCCAAATTCTAAGTCCCAAAGTCAGAGAATTGCTAAGTTCATGCTGCAAGAGGCCTTCTTCATTCCCATAAGGCTAAATCTAAAGGGAGGAGATTCTTGTCCAAGTAACCAAGGAGAGAGAGGCTTGTTCCCCATTCCCAACAAGATTTTCAAGGCATGTGCTGCTGATCACCCAGCCAAAGGAGGATTTGACGTCAGAACTATGGTTGTATTCTTCTTTGTTTATCAATAATAATAGACGACTATCATTATGATTCCACTCTTTTTTTCTTTATAATGATGATCAAGTTATATCCTTTCTGACTGATATATAGTTGAATCTATTGGATTTTATGCTTGTATTTGTGTCGTTCTTTGCATGTGTAGGTGTCCGTTCACGACAATCGTGGGGATTGTGACCAGCCAGAGCAAAGGAACGGGAGCGACAACTCTTCTACAAGTACTAGCATTGGAATCCAGGTAGGCCCTCATCATCGGTATTTAATTTGGAATTAGGATCCTGCATGTTAGCATTGTTTGATTGTTGCTAGACCCCATTTGGGCTAGTAGGGATCGCCTCTGTCCGCAGAGGGGATTTACCTCCACAACACCTAGCTTGCATGCAAAAAGCTTCAGAGCAAAGTTGCACATGGGGCAAGCTCCTTAAAAAATGAACCTACTGATGAGAGATATCTGTATTATACGACTAGCACGAGCAATGTTTTCAAAAAGTTCAAGCTTGTTAAAAAATAAACCTAGTTAAGAGCAATGTTTCCGCAAATTTCAAGCTCGTTAAAAAATAAACCTAGTTATGAGCATATGTTCCCCTAGAGTTTAATCTCATTAAAAAGTGAACCCACTTCCAGTAAATAACCTTTGTGATCACATTACTATCAGCTTTTGAGCCTTGGTCGTGTTCTTACCATCACCTCCACTTTTTAGCCAATCATTTGCCTCCACTTGATTGTTTACCCTTTTGAGGAACAGTTGCGAAGAGTGATTCTGTTAGCCACTTTCTTTACACTGCCATGATTGAAAAGTTCCAAACCTTACCTGGAACTAGCTGCTACCCGAAAATATCACTTGTTCCTCAAAGACGAGTCTCTTTTAAGCTCTTTTAGACTCGTAAAATATAAAAATATTGTTAGCAATTGGCCTCTCCAGCTTGTTAAAGTCATTGGAAGTGCCATCCCTCCTCTAGATTTTAATATTTTTGGACCTGAGAGATCATTACACAAAATGATCGAGCACTTGTCTTTTTCGACTTGTTAAAGTGATCGAAAAGTCATCCCTTTCGTATCATTTTATACTTTTTTGGACTTAAGGGATTATACTATGAAAAAGGATTACTGGAGTTTCCTTTCTGTCTCTTTTCAGACTCTCTAAAATTGAAAAGGACTGAGTTATCTTTATCGTTAAACTCGTTAAACAATAGCGACAAACTTGTCCATTACAAACAAGAGTGAGTTTCACTGTCGATAGGCTCGTTAAAACATAGCGATAGGTTTGCCGGAAGGGAAAATTATAGAACAAGAATATGTTATCCTCCTCAAGCTTGATAAAAATAAAGAGTTATTGGTCAAAAATGACTGGGGAAAAATTGGGGAGAAAACTTTAAGAAACTTTATTGGTAGCAGGTCGCTCTTAAACATGACACTTTCACTCCATCACCATGATTGAGTCAGGTTGGGTTATTCCGCTCACCGGTAATATCACCATTGGTCCTCCATACCATCCATTTTTAGGGTTAGTGCTACCAATCCATTTCAGTGTCACCCATATGTTCAAGAGAAGTCGTTCATTGAATTCACCAACCTAGCTTACACCTCATCTGCTGCAATACCTTTATGCTCCATTCTTTCATGACCGCCACCCTGAACCTTGTATCATCAGATTGTTTTCACCTCCGTAAATCATTTTCTCCATTCTGTGTCATAGATGTGGGAGTCATTAAGGATCTCGTATGATGGGTCACTTCTTGTCGACATCAGCTCATTATCCAAGAAGTAGACATAGGAACAACCCTTGCATGCCTCAATGGCAAGTTTCTCACTTCCGACAATAGGTATACATCAATGGCCTTCGACCGAAATATTTTACATTGTGTTCGACATCGACTCATGTATTCACACCACATCAATTGTACTGCAATACCTTGAAGGTCATCATCATTATCGGTAATTCCTCTTGTGCCTATTAACAACTTACATCATTGGCTAGTAATCAAGCGATGTCTTTCCATGTTCGACATCAGAACATCTTTTCACATGGATCAACTTGTACTTCGAGCGAAGATTGAACAATTTTGAAGACCCTGGATCTAGTTTCATCCATCTGGGCTACGATATATTCAGGAAAATAAAGACATCAAATGTACATCATAGTTGCACAGATAATCATCCAAGCTAAGGGATGATGGCTCTACCAGAATCATTAGTCTGCCACATAGACAGTTGTCTGTCCTATGTACATGAAAATGAATTTATAAAGCTGAGCATGGGAATGACCGTCTCAACTAGATCATGAAAATGTTATGAATATAATGTATTGTATTGTATCTTATTATAGGTCACCTTCCAGTTCGAAAAACCTTGGATCCTCATGATAAAGCATTTCACCCTACCTCAGAAGATTTACGACCTCATGCTTTAGGGGGCAACTGTTATAGACATATTTGGGCACTGCAATCCCAATCACAGATGTCCATAGAACAAGGCCTTCTAAGCCCCTAAAAGTGTTGTTTCATACCCTAAAGGAACAAGGTCAGCTGATTCATCATTTCCCAGAAGTTCTCCCTGAAACATTGCTCAAAACTGGTCAAAATTGGACCATACAAACTGCTCCATGCTAAGGGTGTGATGTATCTCACTTGTTAAACATAGAGGATACAATGCATACAAAAAATCCCTTCTGTAGGGTGTGTTGAGTGAGAGCAGACAAATGGCAGAGGCAGTTGGAAGGTGGAAACCCAGAGAATCTTCTAGAAACTGCTCATTTGACACTTGCCTCTCTGAATTCGCCCAGGGATGAGTAAGAGATCATGAAATCTCCAAGTGGAACCAAGAACTATCAGAGAAATGACACTAATAAAAATCCTAGAAGTTGACTCACCCACTTGCAAATGTCTATATATGGATCCCTCATCCTAGAGATCCAAAGGCTGGAATTTTGTATTTTATAAGTAACTGTTGTTGGTTTCTCTGTGAAACATCATAGTGTTGGGTGATCTAGCTTTTCATGAGGTGAAGAGGGCTTTCATGCTGGGAGGATGGCGATGGGTTAGACCACTGGGTTGTAATCCTCTCTTCTACTACTTCTATCAATAAAGCTATTTGATATTTCCTCCATATTCTTGTATATTTATGAATCTTGTATTGGTATATGCATTTGTATGGTTAATATATATCTAATCCTATATTGTTTATGATTATAGATCATTATGCTTTGATGGTATTATGTTGCTTTGACTCTACAGGTGTTTCTTTAAAGTGAGACAAGTGAGGAAGGAGTGGCAAAGCTCTATCAAAGGAGGGAGGAAACAAGCAAGGAGCAAAGTGAAAGACTGAGGTTGGTACTCTCTGCTTCTCTCTCATCTATCTCTCATAAAGGAAAACACAAGTAACTTTAGTTTGTTTGTTTCTAAGATAGCTACTTGTCTTAGTGGGACTAGTAGCTCTAAATGGAAACTAGTTTTCCAAATAACAGAGGTAGAGTAATACCACAAAAATTTTCCATCACTCTATTCTTTGAGCTTGAAAAGGAGAGAGAAAGGACACATGGTTGGATGCAAATTGCTAAATAAAAAAGTGTAGAGGATGTGGGCCATATGGAAGAAAAGATGCTAGAGATGGGCAGAGAGTTGAGTAGGAAAAGAGACAGGGAAAGAGTGGTGAAATCTAAACTAGAGGTTGAGAACACATGGCCGAGGAGGAAAGTATAGGAAAAAGAGAGCCAATTGGAAACTATTGCAATTCTCTCCATGGAGGCACTCCAGTGTAGGATGCTAGAAAAAACATATTCCTTATACCTCAAAGAATAATGGTTGTAGTTTCAAATAAAATCCTTAGCACAATGAGGAACTTTGCCTTTCCAAGACTATAGGAAGTTCATTGACCTCTGTGACCAAAGCACCCTGAAGGACAGGGCCAAGATATCTTAATTCTACCTACATAATTTGGTCTTAATAGATTTAAATGTGTGGGACCCCAATCCAAAGCTAGGAGACTTACAATTGATGGCTTTGGAATCATGGATGAGTCATGAGGAGAAACAAAACCCCTTTACATCATAGCAGAACAGATCAACTCCATTGTTGTTATTCGCACCCACAACCTCATCGCCAATGATCCCAATCTTACACAAAGATACCTAGCTACACAAGAGCAAGCAGTCACTCATTTTGAGGACACTTTGAGATTGTTAGGGGATGAAAGCCAACAAGCATGCCAAAGGATATGGAACACCTTACCCTATAGCCTAAATATTAGGACGTATCATTCCCCTAAAAGAATGATGGATGCACTAGAAAGCACCCCACTATATAAGAAAGTGTTGTAACGGCTACAACGACCATCCAAAATTTTTCCTTAGCTTCATTTTGGAGCCTCCCTACCAACCTTCCTCAATAGCATGTATTTCCTTGTCAAGTACACAAGCTTTAGTGATTTTCTAGTAGACTGCCAGCCTGTGCATGATAGCTTGTTGCATCCCCCTCACAGGATGTTTCTTCATACTTGGTTGAGATGCAAGTTGAGCAGCTCCCTCAAGAAATTGTGCAATTCTAGAGGGGAACTAGCCTTCCCTCCAGAAATTGTGTAATCCTGTTTGGCACCCTACTGGGCTCCAGAATTACACAAATCTGCCTATCACCCTTCACTGGAAAAATTGTGTAATCTTTCACAGCAAGACTATGCAACCCATAAATTGAGAAATTCTGGGAAGTAGTCACCTACTTAGCCCAAAAATTGCATAATCCTTTTGGGCAGCTAGCCCAGCTCCCCCCAAAAATGCGCAAATCTTCCCATCAATCAAGTGGGTTGTTGCATGCATCATTGATTTGACTGGTTCCACCCAGGCCCGAGAAAACTTGACTTGCATGCATGGGATGCTTTTTCTCGAAATATTAAAAAGAAACATTCAAAAGAATCCCTAGATTTTAGGGGGCTATTTTTAGCAGTTGGAGATTACATGCAAAGACCATTTTAGAATCTTTCCTCCAAGTGTCTCTTTTTCCTAGATTTGTAGCATGCCTGTCATGAGCCTAAAACCTATTTATTTGATGCTTCAGAGCTCATTTCCTCACATCAATCTTGGAGCTCTAACATCCCATAGCACATCCAGGAGTCTTCAACACATCCAACTAATCTATTTCCGGGTAAGTCAGCTTAACTTGTCTTTTGCAACATTTCTGTCGCTTTTTGTGTCTTGGCTTGTGTGAGTTTTGTTTGCTTGATTTCTGTGAACACCTACTATCATTTACATGCATATTATCTTGTACTAGCACCATTTCAGTTTTCTCTAGCATCTGACTGCTACCACATGCATGAAACTGTTCTACACGAACAGTCACTGATTCAACGACTCGCTTCACCCACATGCATGTTGTTTCGCTTTCTGAATCTTTCATTCATTGTTTGCATACACAATCATTCACTCCTGGCTTACACTTGGTATCAACATGCATTCACATTCACATTTTCTTTCAATTTCTCGTCGACAGGTATGGGCAGCCTTGGCCCAGACTCTACCTCACCAAGACAGCATTGCGCAATCCTGAAAGGGAAGGCTCTATCTTCCTCTCAAAAAATGCACATTTTTTCCCAGTGATTATCCTCCAGTTTTGCATTACACAATTCTGAGGGACAATGACTACTATCCAAGACAATTGTGCAATGCAGTCATTGGGCCTGCAACCATTGCCAACTGAAATTGTGTATTGCAAAATTCCATTAGTCATCCAACCTCCTAGAAAACCTAGAATGCCTTTTGTGCAGTTCTAGCAGCCAGTCCCCCATTCTCCTAGGAAAATTTGTGCAATCCTTGTCAGTCAATCACTAGGTATGTTGCATGTCCTTCCTTAAGTTTCCTTTTGTTTTATCTAACAAATTTCTTTCCATGCATGTCGTTATGTCTCTATATCTAGCAAGTGTTTCTGCCTCTTAGCAATTCAGGATTAATGGCCTCTAAGAGAGCAGGATCAAAGGACACTGGCAGAAGTGCAACTAGAGTGACAATTGAGTGAGTGTCTATAAGTCTACCAATCTATGAAGACACCAAGTTGATTGTAGACAAGGACAACAAGTTGAAATGGAAAGAGGTTAATGATGCATTTGCAGGCACATCTGTAGAAGACCTAGAATACAACCAAGTCTATGTGAACATCCACAAGTCCGGCTTGTACCAGATTTCATGTAGGTATCTTGTGCTCCCATGCGTGAACATGATACATTGGGTCATCTCGCACATTGATACTTAGACAATGACATTGAGTAGTGTCAGCGGGACGGAGATTGCTACCTTTAGGGCATAGGATTATGAACATATGTATCATATGTCGAAGCCGGTCACCATGGAGACTCCCTTCACCCTACCTATTAGTAATGCCAACTCCAGAGATATCTTGAAGAACTAGGTGAAGGAGCTAGATAAATTCAGGATGACACCAACCAGGTCTACAAGATGAAGATACTGCAGAGGTCGTATCAATACTTGGTCATCTATTCATGTTGTTTGTATGGCCAAGAAAGCATGGAAACCTTCCCACAGAGTTGGGTGATCGTGTTTGACCAACTAACCAGAGAAAGAAAAGAATGCAACTAGTCCGACATGTTGGCTCACTAGATGAAGGAATAGGTAACAAGGGCTCAACACCCACCCAAACATATGCAAGAAGATATCTACATGTCCGCCTAAATCATGGATGCAATATGTGCCCATCAAGAGTTTCTAGGCTTGAGGTGGGCATGGAAATCAACGGAGACCTCTGTGAAAACTTATTGTAAGACATTTTCTGAATGCAGCTTCAGAGGAGTTATCACATAGTTGTTTGATCATCTTGTTAGTCTGGTTTACAAGATGATATTTGAACATGATCCACCCTACATGTCGAAGGAAAAACGGGAGGCACTAATCGACATAGTGGATTGGTATGCCTCACTATCCGGCACCTTCATAGAGATGTACATCGTGAAGAAGCCTCCACATGTTCTACCAAATTTTTCCTTGGAAAAACCCGTCATGCAAGAAGTATCATATGACATCTTGGCAGGATTATCAGCTAGGTTGCACTGGAAGAAGAAGGCACCTTAGCTCGCTCTTCCTTTGTGGATCGGGTAATGTGAGATATGAAATTTCAAACACGAATTGAGGAGATGAAGAAATATCCATTCGATGCCTGAAGTTACAATCTGTATGAGCCACATTGTCTTGTGAAGTACCACTACATGAGACTAAATGAACTGGTTGGCCTCATTGTGGAATGGGTAGCAAAGTAGCATGCAGCATCTTGGAGAGCACCAGAAGCAGTAGCAGCAAAGGTAAACATACCAGCATGTGACAAGGGCAAGAGGAAGATTATCGACAACATTGAGGAAGAGCAAAGCTACAAGTTCCAAGCAGACCTAGTTATGAAAAAAGCAATTTTGGGAATAGATGCAAAGAGGCAACAACGTGACAAGAGAAATGCACAAAGGTAGAGAGAGAAATGGAGAATGGAGGAAATAGAGAAGGACTTGCATGAGTTGAAGGAGAAACTCTAGAAGGAATAGGAGCAACGTAGACTGGTGAAGGAAGCACAATAGGAATAGGTAGAAAAGGGGACGTGACTTGCACAGACGGATGAAATTGTACTTGTACAGGTAGTAGACTCATTAGAATAGTTGGCATTAGGAAGACAAGGTGAAAAATTGTAGGAGTAGGACTTCACTCAGGAGATAGAGCAAGAACTTGAACATATGGATACAGATATGGAGCAACAGGAGTTAGAGAATGACATCAACCTCATGCCTCACCAGCGAGAGGTCAACCCACCAAATTCACTACATCTAGCATAGGAGAAAGTCCCAAGTGATCAAGGAGACATTGGTATCCTTGGAGATCAGCCAGAAGAAGAGATGCACAACATCTCATTCGACAAGTCTCAACATGATGTTGTGCAATCTCACAAAGTGTCAACTCCAGATGATCATATATCTCCTGCGTAGTTTGAGAAATGAGTGAACATGTCTGATGTGCGCAAACATCCAGTAGCATTGGCCGATGCTACCAGAGCATATGTTGAAGCCACTAGCTTGAGTGTTCGCTTCCTGATAGCTAAGAATGAGATAATGGCTAAGGAGCTAAAGATGGCCAAGAAAGGAGGAGAATGGATTACAACATCTGCCCAATCTGAACAAAAGAAGACAATATTAGATGAAGTATTGTCCCTTGACATAGTCATGTGGGCATTTTATTCCAAGTTTGGTACCATGCATAAGGAAGTTGTCCATCTCAGTAATTGGCAGCAACGATGTGCTAAAAGAGAATGTATTTTGCCTAATGTGAATGATGTTGTTGAGTACATGCAAACATGGATGATGAGATACATGGGAGCCCCATTACACTTGCCTAAGATGACGAAGCCCAGAGTGTTCAAGTTGAAGGCACATATCTGGAGTCAGATCCGGAACTATGAAGATCTCCCATAGCACATCACTAATCTAAAGGCTTCCCATGCACATGTATTCAAGAGTATGGATTTTTTTGTGCACACACATGCAATCCCATCTATTGGGACACTCACCCAGGTGAAGAAGAAGGCACATGCCTGACTGGAGGTTGACTCGTACTTTGATGAGTTGATGCGCATAGCCACTAGCCCAGACTTGGTGATTAGTGCAGACACCATGCACAAGTATGTTGATGGTCTGGTTGCACTCAAGACAATGATGCGCATGCTATCAAACGAGTTGGGCAGAGGAGCCCGAGCAATGTACCCAGATGTTATGGAGGAAAGAGTTCATTTATAGGAAGATGTCACCTTAGAGTACATGGACACCATCACAGACTACCGAGCTTGTCATCATTTTGCTACTTTCAACCACCATGAGAATGTCGAAGAGTTGGTCTTCCAACAGTTCTCTAAGTCATAGTGACATCTTGCATGGCTTGCTCAAGCCTATTTTGTCTCACATGGGTACATGGGTAGATCATATGTAATGTCTTGTCAAGTATAAGTTCAAGTGTCAATAGTTGGATGTAACACTCATAGAGTAGATGAAATTTCATGAGGGTAGTTGAACCATCACAAAGGGGAATGTCAAGGGCCACCCCACCCTTTGTTATATATAGTCCCTCATAACTCATTGTATAGGATTTTGGTTAGCCAAGCTTCTAATATGAGTACCCTAGAGAGATCTTAGACAGTATTGTAATGAGCCATGGCTTCTCCACTGTGCGGAGCTAGTATATCTCTTTGGAGGAGTAGGTTGCAGTGACTGTAATGTTCCATTGTCGGAACTAGTCGTTGGACATGGAAGTATTGTATGACTGGAACTTACACTTCTTAACATAACAAATCCAACATGTTTCATGCATATGCCATATTGTATTTCAAATATCTTGTTTACTCTAAATGATATATGTATATGTTTGCTTACACATGAATCTGTAGTTATTTTTTGTATATGTATGTATGAATCTTTCTGAAATGTGTTGTTGGTTTTACCATCACTTTTGACTGCTAGCTTACTTTCCTTCCATGTTGTGTTGCATATTTGCTCATGTGTTCCCTTATTAACTATGTGCTTTCACAGGTTTCCCAGGGGTGCACTCACATCACCCTACATGTGTTAGGACTGCTCATGCACCTTCCTTGACTTACTACATAAGTCACACCCTTGCTACCAACAGGGACATGTTACTTGCCTCTGTGTGAAACCGCAGTCAAGGCGATATCATAAGCCCACTCCTAGGACTCCTACACCAAACAGTCTGAGGTTTAATTGGGACTTATTACTGGGGAGATCCCCTGACATGTTTGCAGGTCCAACACCGTCAAAATTTCTGGCACTAGAAGGAGGGTAGATGACAAGCTATGTACTCTCATCCTGTTTTGAACCTTTTCACATCTATCATGGAGTCTGTTAGGTCCCTGTAATACTAGAGATTCCCCCATTACTATTGTCATTATAGTCCTTATTGTTGGCATTATGATACAAGTGCTGTCCTTGATGGAAACTCACACAGATGACAGATCATAGTGCAGCAACTCAGTCGCAAAGAATTGATGATCAGACTACAAAGAATGAAGAAAGAAAAGTATATACGCAGGTTCACTATATACCAAGTTGCATATATACACAGGTTCACTATATACCAAGTAGGGTATACACGCAGGTTCACTATATACAAAGGCACGTATACACGCGAGATTTCTGATCGAAAGCCGCGTATGCGTATGCACGCACTTTCATGCACAGAAAAGCACGTACATGTGGGAAAGCTTATTTTTGGGTCCGTGGTATTTAGACCTATGGTTTTGGACCTTGGTCTTGCGTCCGAAGTGTTGAACCCAAGTATTGGATCCCTAGTATTGGTTCTAAATGGTTTTGGACCATGGTTTTGAGTAAGGCCTAAGACTATAAAAGGAGAAGAAGATCATTAGGCAAAGGAATTCAGAAAATCTTGAATATTTGATGAAGTATGAGATCCAGTATGTAGGTTATGGGTTCATGATAGCTTGCTTGATCTGAGCCAAGGAGGAATCTCAGCAGTTGATGGAGAACAAGATCTAAGGATAGATCAGGATCTAATGGCTTGGAATGAATCATCTCTATATGGTTTGATCTTGTTAAGTCTAGATCTGTATACTGACGCATGTAATGTTATATAAATATTATGATCTGGGTATAACTCAAGTTTGGAATAGCTGCAAATCATGAATGAATATTTACAGATGTATACACTGGTTGACTATGATAAAAGTGCGCACATACGTAGGTTAGATACATCTAAGTAGCATATACCATATGAGCTATGATGTTTGAAGTTACAGGTGGTTCTGGTTGTTGATGAGTTATGATGACTGTTTACTGGTGTCAGTATTCTGCATATTCAGTTTGGTTGATTGTGTTTAGCTTCAGTGTTGATGGATGAGATCTAATAATGGATTAGGATCATAATGACTTATATTTATGTGATCTGATGGGCTAGATCTGATTGCTAACACACATAGTATCCTTGTATATGTCATAATCTGGGTATGTGTGAAGCCAGGAAGTGCAACAAGTTATAAGTAAGTAATTAATGACATGTACGCTGGTTCGTTTTGGTGAAGTTGTGTATACACGCTGGTTCAGCTCTTCCAAGTAGTGTATGCACTCTGATGCATGATTTTTGATGATACAGTTAGATCTGAACATTGTTGCAGAGTTCTATGTTATGCTCTATGTTCTGGTGACTGCAGGTGTTGACAGGGGTTCAGTGATTCAGTATTGTGTGATTCAGAGATTGATGATGCTAGTGTTGATTGATTGTGTGCCTCAATGATATTGATGGGTCCAGTATGAAAATTGGATGAAACGTGGCCTTCAGATTATGGTGTTGTGCTTCGGGAGTATCCACTCTGAAAATTTATGAAACATGGTACCTGGAGGAAGAAAGAGAAGGTTGTAGCCTTCTGTAGGTCAGCACCTATGTACTATTACATTAGCTAGTACAAGAGCTAAGGGGGTGGTAGCTCCCTTCCAAAAGCAACTGGAAAACGAGTAAAGGTTGGAGCATTTAGTAGACCGGCACCTACGTACTAGTAAAAGGATCGACTAGTACAAGAGCTAAGGGGGTTGCAGCTCCCTTTCAGGAGAAGCTGGAGAACTAGAGAAGGTTGTATCCTTTTGCAGGTAGCAGCCTACATATTGGTATAAGACTACATCAGTACAAAAATATTGTAAAAAGAAGTTTCTATTAAAAGAAGATAGAGACAAATTATAGCAGGTGGTTTTCACCCAAATTGGGTTTCCACCTTACATCTCAGTGTTCATGTGTGTTGATTTTGTGTGATGATCTGCTCTATTTTACTGTTCTTGTTTACTGTTCATATGGTTAATAATGTTCTGATGCACTCATTAAGGATCAACTAACTGAATCATAAGTTTACTAGATATACACTTGTTGCATTACACAGTTGCGTATACACGCGGTTTTCCTTAACTGAAGTAGCGCATATGAATATAAATATGGAAATGAAAAAGTTATACTGATTTGATAATATTGATTCACCCCCCTCTCAGTATTATTTCCAACACTTATTGTTATTTTTGTGCCCTATTGTACCCATATTGTTATTAGTGTGCCCCATAGGAACCCACTATTGTTATTGTTGTGCCCTTATGTTATTACTATTATGTCGGCTTGATTATATTGTGACCCCTTAGACTCCTATATATAGAAGGGAGGTTTATTCATTTGTATCATCCAAGAATTTTTCATTTGTGTAATGTAAAGGAGGCTTCCCTCTTGAGGAGGCTGAATTGTAAGGCGTTGATCTATCTTTTCTATGTTTTTGTGAGCTGGTTTCATAACATTTTGTATCAGAGCTTTGGATTCTAGGGTTTCGCTACTACAAATAGGTCATCGTGGCATTTTCGTGATAACTTTTCTTCTGCAATGTTTCAGAAGCTAAAAAAAACCTATTTGAGACGAAATCATTCTAAACTTTGGGTCAAAATTTTAGAGCTTGTCTCGCAATATTTTCGGAGATATGATCTGAGGAAGTTAGGGTTTTTGCAAACTCCCAAATTACATTCCAAATAGGTGACCTCGGTAAAATCATCATAACGTTTATGCTGAGCATTAGATTGAAATTTCATAAGAAGTTCCAGAAAGAGGACAACCTGTAGTTTTTGGTATATCAGTTTCAGATACTAAGGTCGAAACAGTGACATGTGGCACTTTGTACAAGTTCGCTCCTTTGAACTAGTCTATAATCAGGTCACCGTGGGAGATTTGGCATAACTCTTCCTTGGAGAATCCAATCTTGATTACACTTGTGGGGGTAGAAAAAGGACTCAAAGGGGCTATGGTAGGATGTGATTTCAGATATTCAAGATGCACAGTTATAGAGATACAACAGATTCAATATCGAGCTATTACAAAGTGAAAAAAAAAAGGGTGTAGTTTTTTTTTTAAATTTTGCATAAGATTGGTTTGAAAAATTATTTTGAAGGAATTCAAAGGGAATAGTAAAGTATTATTAGCATTAAATGATGCCCCGAAGAAAGAAAATGGAAACACCTAGTAAGAAACCTAAATTCTCTAGTATGACTCATGAAGAAGAGGAAGAAATGCAACATGATATATCAAAATTACAAGACCAAGTACAACAAATTTCACTCTTCACAAAAGATAACTAAAGCCAAGATGAATGGCGTGGAAGCTAATATGAATGGCGTGTAATTTAATATGGATGGTGTGGAAGCTAATATGGATGGCATGGAAGCTAAGATAAATGGCATGGATGCTAAGATGGAAGAACTGAAGATAAATTTGAATAAGTTGCTACAAGAAATGTCTACTAATGGTGAAAGGGTAGTAAAGGAAACTCATGATGAGAACAAAAGAAATGTTAATCATGATTTCATAGACTCTAATGTTGGATTGAAGACCCACCATGTTCCAAAAATCAATATGAGGAAGTTTGATATTAAGGATCTGAGAACATGGATACTACAAATGGAGTAACTTTTCGATCTCCATAATGTGCAAAACACACAAAAGGTACGTATTGCAAATTTATATTTGGAACCAAATCATTTTGTATGGTATTGATGGCTTTTCTCTCGTAAACAAATTGTCACTTGGGAAATTTTTACGAAAGAAATGATAGCACATTATGAGGATACAAAAAG